>PVIY010002917.1:38585-120269 GCA_004026745.1 Myrmecophaga tridactyla
TGTGAGGGATCCAAATACACTGGTAAAATCTCTTTGCACGTTTTATCAATCCAGAGTTGCTGTGTGATCTCTGAGGCAATAAACTCATTCATTGGTGTACATTTGGAGAACTAGAGAATGCCTGAATGACTCAGATTAAAATTGGCAAGAGCAGTCATTTTAATATTTACTTGCTTATTATTTATAATTTATTTAATACAATGCAATTTTTCTTCCAATTGTTTAGTCAATTAGGAGGTTAGAATCTAAATATTACCTTGCAGCCAACAAAAGTATTTATTATTCTTTAGATCATTAAAATGGAGTTTAATTATCCTTGGACATTTATGGAATTTCACCTTCTGGTGTCCCAGTGCCAAATTAAAATATTGTGGACAAGTATAATAACAGTAAAATGAGTTTGTCTGGTTTTTTTAGACAACCCAGCTAAAGTTTAATTCTATTGAAATATCATTTTGGTTGTTTGCTAGTGATATATTGATTTTGAAATGTGTGTAGACTATTCAATGTGGGGGAGGATGATTGGAGATAAAAAACACGTTCGGTGCTGGTGCTTATTTCTTGACAAATCTGATCTCACCTTTCTGACCCCTTTTTGCTTATTCCCCTCCCCCATTAGCCAAACCAGCACTTCTTGGATTCCTATGCCAAATCCAACTCCCAGGTGCCATTTCCATCATCTTATCTTCTCACCTGCACCTGCGCCTTAACACTAAGGGCTCGGCCGTTGCATTTTCCTCTGACTCCAGTCTCCAAACCACAAGACCGTGAGGCTTGATACAGAGCTTAATAGCTCTGTAACAGCTTTGGATTCAAGTGGACCTGGATTTGATCCCTGGCCTTACTACTCACTAGTTGTGGAGGGGAAATTTACTTAATTTCTCTCAGCCTCAGCTTCCTTATCTGTATAATGGGAACACTAAAACCTATCTCAAAGGGTCACTATGAATATAAAAGCTGATGATTTTGCAAAGTGCTTAGCACAATGCCTGCCCAGTAACAAAGGTGGAAATCTTTAATATGCCAACCCAGTTGAGTTGGCCAATTTTACTAAAGGTTTCCAAAGAGATGACTACCTAAGAGATGTTTAAAGAAGTAAATAGTGAAGGCTGATGCTATGAATCCCCAGTATAATCTCTGTGGGATGAAGAGTGATCATTCAATGGAATCTTTTTGAGAGGTAGAAAAATGACTTCTTGACACATCTCTTAGCTTCTCAGTTGTTTCTTCTATTGAATTTAGCCATATCTAAATGCCAATATTTGACCATTTTGACCCACAAAATCTATCGTTTCATGTAGTCAACCTAATCAAAATTTTTTGTATAAATGAATGAAGAAATAGCCTTGCTTTTCTCATGTAGTTCTCATCTATAATCAGAAGTTATAATGAATATTAACAAATATGAGGTAGAGTGTAGGTAGCACTTTGGAGTATGACAGACCTGGGTTTAAATCCTGGCTCACCTACTATCTAGCAACTTTTCAAACTCCATAATCTCGCTCACTGTCTGTTTCTTTGTTTGTAAAATGCAGATAGCAATGCCTGCTTCACATGGCTCTGCTGAGGATAAAATGAGACAGTACATGTTAAAACACCTTGTGTAATGCATGATTCGTGGTAGTCTCTATTGACTTATACTCCAGTTCAAGTTGTGTATAGTGATTCACACTCTGGAATGGCTTTCAAGCTTTAATTTGTTATTTTTCCTTCTTGTTATTTTGAAATATTAATGTAATAATTATTACATTTCACTCACAGAAAAGGTTACAAAATACTGTGATGAAAAGGGGGTTTGGTTTAAACATCCTGAGAACAATCGCACCTGGTCCAACTATACTATGTGTAATGCTTTCACTCCTGAGAAACTGAAGGTAGGTTCTATTTTGAATTTCAGTATTGAGTGATAAGCCATTATATATACATGGAAATGAATACATAATCGTAAAATATCTGCTACGAAGAAGTTATAGAAGAAAATCAGATGATGGCTTGTAAGTTCTAGGGATTCTGAAGTGGCAGAGAAAATGACCAGCAATCTTGGTCAGCACTGCATTAATGGGAATTCCATGGGCATATGGAATCAGGCCATTTATGACAATGTGACTAGTGCCCAGTGAGCAGATGATGGGCTTCCAAATGATGCCAAGACATTAAGCAGCATTTCCAGAGGCTTCCTAGTATCTCTCTCCTCCTGGAATAGTTCCAAAACTACATAATTTTTCACAAACCACAAGATAAAAATTGTCTCCTGGACTGACTATGGCTTTGGTTTCACTCTATTTCCTTAAGGAACCCCTAAAATGGAGCTGCTAGTGACCCCATTGTAAAAGCATGCCCATACAGATTATTGTCAATGGGAGTCCATTCTAATTCATTATACTGGTGCCATTTTAGCTATTAAGTGTGTTGAATATCATCTCTGCCTAGGAACACTTGTTTAAGCCAATGGAAAAAATGAAGATACGTTCTTTTTTTCAGAAATCTAAAAAGATCACAAAGCCTACCCCAGCCTCTCTCCCCATAGAACTGGGAGAAATAATTGGTCAATGTTTAGCCATACAGGGCATCTCTTAGTAACCCTGTGGCTGCAAGAGAGACTTTTTGTTTTCTTCCAAGATAGACTGTACTCTAAAGAATTACTAAGATGGAGAGTAGAAGCACTTCAGTGCTTTCGTTTGCTTGTCGAGAAACTTTTGGAGTAAGGAAATTTTCCTTTTATTACAAACAAAACAACAACAGCAACAACAAATAAGATAACTTAGTAATAAACTGACTAGAGGGACACCTCATCACAGACATAGGCTAAGGGCACCAAGACCATTTACCCCTTCACAAATTGCTTAGTCATCGCTGAAAATAAGATGTATGCCTATATCTTAAGGGAGAGCTGTTTACTTAAGATCTGATTGAAATGGCATGTCATTAAGTAAAGAATTTTCTGAGTGAGTGCTGATTAATATTTTACAAAAATAATTTTATAAACATATTAACTGAATTGTTAAAATTCATGCAATTCTAAATAAATATCAGTACTATAATATTTGACCTTCTTACATCTAAGAAGGACATAATGACTTTTAAGAAGAAATGTATCCCTCTAGGCTCCTAATATAATGATTCACAGTCTTCCCCCAAATCTTTCACCTCATTGTAGGCACAAAAATTTGAAGAAACCAACCCAGAATTTGTTTTTTAAGAAACTCTTCGTCTTGAGAATGACTAAAGATGGCAATTAAATCATGAGCTATTGATTTAATCTTACACATTTAAACAACTCAATTTCAGAAAAGCATATTTAAAAATAATATTTGAGAGGCAATAGTAAGAATATGAATTAAGTTATATGAAATTTTCTTCAAAAAATATGCTGTGGTAAAATATCAACATTGAATGGGGCATGAATATGTGTCAATTAAAAATGTTTTAAATGGCAAGGGGATTCTCTTCAAACTTTTTTAGAAAATGCCACTCCTGGTTTTGCCTAATGATAAGAGTTAGGAAAAGTAGCCAGGAAATGAATTCCTGAGAGAAAAGACAGGAGCTGAGTGAATGGATGCGTGTGTATGTGCATGTGTGTGTGTGTGTGTGTGTGTGTGTTTAAAGATTCCTAAACACCTCTAGAGAAATAACATATAAGCCATTTAGAAATTTTTATCAGCTTCAGATACATACCAGCTATTCCAAACTTATTATCATTACCTGTGAAGAGAAAAGTTGCTGTTTGAAGAGTGATATAAGCAATGACAATAACAAATATTATGTAAATAAATCACTCACCTGTTCAAATAGTGAAGCAGGCACAATTCAAAAGTTGATTGCTCCATTTTGAAAGTCTAAGGCTTGAAAAGACAGTATTTGTTTCTATCCAGCAATAATGCACATCACCAAACAGAGGCTCTGCACTCTCCGAAAGCCTTTTTGCAGAATTACTCTTAAACTTCATAAGGCAATTGAAAAGAATAAAAATGTTCAAGATTAACAATTTGTATGTAAATGCAACATTTCTCCCAGGAATTCAAAGAACTATGTAGTAACAATGCCTTATCTATATGACATTTGCACCGATGCCAGTTTCCAACAAACTGTGGAAAGGAGTTAAGACCAAAAGTCGGGAGATGAGTGTTGTTACCACCCTTTCAAGTCATTTGTCCTGAGTCTCTGTTTTTTTTTTTTTTTTCAATCATCTAGTGAATGTTACAGTTTAGTCCTCTCCCAGACAAACAGAGGGATAAACAGTAACCAGCTCTGCCAATCTTTGGGAGGTGGAAGCCTTTCAGTCAATAGGGAGGGAAACTATCCACTATTATCAAGGAGCACCACTTGCCTTCAAGTATCTCTCCCATTAGCATCGTAAACATGAAAAAGGTCATTGAAAAACATACAAATGCAAGGATTAAAAAGTAAAGAATTTGTATTCAACATGATTTTCTAAAAGCACTTTCACCATATTTATCTGCCCAAACCTGTCTACAGATGATAAAAAAAAGTACACCTGAAAGCACTATTTCACTTAAATTTACAATATGCATTTTAGTCTGTTAAGAGGTAGAAAGCTAGGGCTCAATTGTCACTTTTTAACTATATATTCATTTTATTTATTAGATATAAGACTATTCAGATTTTCTATTTCTTTTTGTGTCAGTTTTGGTGAATTATGTTTTTCTGGTAATTTGTCCATTTCATTTAAATTTTCAAATTTTTTTGAAATTTGCAGTAATGTATTTTATAGCATGTTCTTATTAATATTTTAGCATTATAAGATTTGTATAATACCCCATTTTAAAATTTCAGATGTAGGACATTTGTGTCTTTTTTCTTTTTTTACATTTTTAAAATAGCTTCATGAGCTATCATTTACATACCATAAAGTTATCCATTTAAGTGTACATTTCATAGATATAATATATCTTATGTCTATAAAATAATGGATATTACTATTTTATATAATTATGTCTACATTATAGAGTCGTGCAACCATCACCATAATCTGATCTCAGAATATATCCACCATCCCCAAAAGAAAAATTGTATCCATTAACTAATTCCCCATGCCCCCCACCCCACTCATTTATCCCTCCACACTTTGCCAACCATAATCTACTTTCTTGTCTCTGTAAATTTGTCTATTCTGGAAATTTCACATAGATGAAACAATAGGTAATCTTTGAGGGCTGGCTTCTTTCACTTAGCTTAATTTTTTTCAAGGTTCATCCATGCCATAGCTTGTGTCAGTATTAATTTCTTTTTATGGCAAAACCATATGTTATTTATCCATCAGTTGACAGACATTTTGGTTATTTCCACTTTGGAGCTATTATGAATACTGCTATTTTTTAAATATATATGTACAACTTTTTGTGTGGACATTTATTTCATTCCTCTTGGGTCTCTTTTTCTTGATCAGTCTTGCTGGGGTATATCAATATTAATTATTTTGAAGAATTCAATTTTGGATTTGTTGATCCTCTTTATTGCATGTTTAATTTCTCTTTGTCATTACTATTTCCTTCTTTTTGTGTTCTTCACATTTAATTTTCTGGGGTTTTTTCCTTAGCTTTTTTAAATGGAAGTTTAGATCATTGACCTTCAACTTTCTCATATATACATTTTAAGCTTTAAACCTCCACCTATTTTCAGATTTATCTGTATCAAAAAATTTTGCTATGTCATTATGAGTTCTTCTTTAATCCAAGGGACACTTAGAAATATATTACTTGATCCCAAAATATGCAAAGCTTTTATTAATGTTATCTTTTTAATTAATGACTTCTAAACTATTGTGGTCAGTGAAAATACTCTGTAAGGTTTCAGTTCATTGAAATGTGTCAAAATTTGCTTTACTAGCCAGTATATGGTTACTTTGGGTAAATGTTCTTTGCATACTTGAAAATAAAAAGTATATTCTTCAGATATTAGGTATGGTGTTTATTATATATAAATTTCATAGAATTTTTAATCATATTCCAATTTTCTATAGCTTTGTTGATTTTTCCTGTCCATGTATTCTGTCAATTACTGGGAGTTACCAATTTTTTAGTATTTTGACCCTCTGGTATTAGGAACACAAAATTTAGAATTGTATCTTCCTGACTCAATATCAGTACCTGTGTGGTATTATTATATATGAATTAGATTAATCTTGGTTGATGTTTATCTGGCCCATCTTTTTCCATCCTTTAACAATTAATCTCTCTATATTCTTGAATTTAATGGTATGCCCGCAAGTAGCCAATAATTACTTTAAAGATCATTCAGTGCAACAACATTATAAATGAAGGTGAAGATGACTGATGTCTAGAGAAGGGAAGTGACTGACTTATGAGTGTTAACAATGAGTTCTGAGTTAAGACCAGCTCTGCTGATTCCAGTCTTAAATTTCTTTCACCATGTAATGCATGTGCTATTGCAACTGATAATCCTGCACTATTTAACAGCTAATGAGGTAATCCAAGTGATCAAAAATGCTCTACAAATAACGTAAAAATGTCATGGTTATTTATTTAATAGATTATATTTTAAGAATTGTGCAAAGGCAGTGTGAGTTATCATTATTCCTTCTGAAATTACAACTACAAAATAATATGTGACTTATGTTACATTAAGATCAGCAAGTGAAAACAAAATTCAAGATTCCAACAGATTCAGTGGTATTTCAATTACCACTGATGACACTGACTATATAACATTAAATGCAAAAGCTAGTATCATAATAGTGAATGAGAGTGAGCGTGTGTGCGAGCGAGAGAGAGAGAGAGACTGATGGAGATACTGAATCAATCTCTCACCATTCTGCATGGTAAATAGTGTGATGAGAAAAAGAAGGAATATGATGAATAGGGAAACAGTGCCATGATACTATGCATTTTATGAAGGAAACCATATTTTTGAGCCAACTAACCTAACACTAAAAGAGAAAATATAAAAGATGGTTATGTTTGTGGGGAAAGAATTAACAAATGACTGTCAAAGTGAAAGGTTTCAGCTTCTTCAGGGAACTAAATACTACTGATACCACTTTAAATCCAGGTTAAACAAAGACACAGAAGCCTTCTTCCATATTCCTTGTTCCTTCTTTACATTCTCACTACTTGAAGATGGAGGCCTTCGGAAAATAGATTCCTGTTCTGTCAGTTGTGTGAGGTAGACAGATCCACTGTCCATAAGACCCCAGAAGCTAAAGCCACTTTACTGGGCTTAGGGATGATAATTTGTAATGCACTTAAACGTCCTTATGAACTATATTTTTGAATAAAATTTAATTCAATGCAAGTAACTTTATTCTTTGAAAATGGGGCAATTTATTCCCATAAAATAACATTGGGAAAGATAAAATTAATTCTCTGATATATTCAAGTTATCATTTTAGTAGATTTTTTCCAAGGGAGGAAACCATTTGTTGATTTACAGTGATTTTTAATAGAAATATTTTCTCTTTTCTATAATTACTTATTAATCTATTTCTTTTTGTGACTCTTTTTTCTTCCAGAATGCATATGTTCTTTACTATTTGGCTATTGTGGGCCATTCTTTGTCAATTTTCACCTTAGTGATTTCCTTGGGGATTTTCTTATTTTTCAAGTAAGTACGCTTATGGCATCTGCTTTTTATTTTCTACTGAAATTACTGAAATAGGTGGGAAATCTGTGTTAGCTGCAGCAATTGCAAACTACATGTTTCACCATATAAATGGATCTGAAGCTTCATATAAACAAATTCTTCTCCTTAAATACTTAAGTTTACAACTTGCCTTTAGAGCCATTTCAAAAATGATTAGGCTTAGTTTAATTAACGTACTTCTTTATTGCAAAATAAAACAGCACATGGTCATATGTGCTATGAAAGCTCTTCTTTACACCCCTGCTTTACCATATGCTGCCTCCTGTAAATAAAGTTCTGTATTTTACTCCTGCTCAACAAACTGAGAATTTTAGAGTAATATATATTTACTATTCACTGATACTTTTGCTTCTTGAAAAATTGAAAAATGTGGCTGGAGTAACCAAGATATGCTCTAACAGAGGCCCTCCTTACTTAAATTTAAAGTTACCATGTAATACAGGTAATTGACAACTCATTTTCTTTTTATTTGGAAATATAGGAAAATATGGCAAACACAGATCATTCACATATTTCATCTTTCCCCTGCATTTTCTTGTAAAAGTTCCTGAGATTCTGATTTTATTTCGTGAAGATACTTTAGGAGTAGTTATTAGAATGACTCATTGACATCATTAACTGTATGTTTTCAGCTTTCACATGATGAAAGGAGTTATACTAAACAGTGTGTGACTTAGTCACACAGGAAAATAAAAGAGTTTTATTCCTCTAGGATAATCATTCCACGCTGCAGGCTCTCTTTAGTTACATAAAAAAGTGAAATTGAATAATCAAAATAACATTTTGCTATGAGTATTCACACAAATACATAATTACAAGTTTATGAAATAGAGGAAAAAGGAATGAAAAAAATTCAACAAGTTGCTTGGGACCCAAAGGCTGTAAATGATGACACCGAGAAGCAGCAGCGCTGGGATTGGTCTGGTAGGATCTGAAGCCCAATAATGACCCGTGAGATCAAACCTGAGCTCATCTAGGATCCTCTGGCTGCATCTGAATTCCACTGTCAGGAGGGTGTAGAGAAGACAAACCACAAAGCAGATTCCACGTGGAATAGGAGATGTAAGAGAAGATTAGAAGAGACAGGAAGAAAGGACTGGGGGAGACTGAATAAAGCCTGACTGTGATGGGCTCAAGGATGCCAACTCCCAGGCTGTCTTGGGGCTGACCTCATGACCTTTTGTCCCATCTCATTACACAGTTTCTGTCCGGTGACATCAATGAATAATAGAGTTTTCATTTGACACATACTCTGAACCCTAATGGTTTTCTTGTAAGAGGCCTTGTCTTATTAATTTCATGGTATCTGTTATAACTAAAAGGGATTTTATCACTCACCATTTCAGTTATTGTAAGAAGTCACCCCAAGGACTGAGAACTTTGAGGTTCCATGACTAGAATACTGTTTCAAAAACTGTTTGGAAAAAATCAGGCAGAAAAAAATGTAATAGGTCTCAAAAATGGAAACCTCACCTATTTGTATATGTTCTCTCCCTTATTGCTCAAGGAAATATTTAAAAGGTTGCCATAGTGTTTTTCCTCCAGGTACTTCAACATGCTGATACTGGTTAATGCTTTGTATTACATTTTCTTCCAGGAGCCTCAGCTGCCAAAGGGTAACACTGCACAAGAACATGTTTCTTACTTACATTCTGAATTCTATGATCATCATCATCCACCTTGTTGAAGTGGTGCCCAATGGAGAGCTCGTGAGAAGGGATCCGGTAAGCACTGCATGACTCTGGTTTTAATTTTATTTTAAAGCATAAAGTGTCTGTAAATAATGAACATGGTATTATTGTTTGATCTAAGCAACTGTTTACATGTGTAACCATATTTGCTTTTATAGTTGAAGTTTATATTAAACTAGGCATAGCATTTCTGTGTAGTTCTTGAAAAGCATTATTATATACCATAGTAAATTGAGTCATAACCAAATAAGAACCACACAGTAAACCAAGAGTCTTCTTGACTACCCAATAATTTATTAACATCTATGGAAAATTTACTAAGTGTGAATTGTGGACTTGGATGATGTTAGATGATGCACTAAGGTGATGATTTCCAGTGGCCCCAAAATGTTGCTTAATGGGGTCATCAATGTGCCTTGATATGGATCCTTCAGTCTTTAGGGTGTCAGCTTGGGCTTGAGCCTGTCACTCATCAGAAGCAGCTGTGCATCTACTCTGTCAATCCATTCCAATACTACCATGGTCTGTGTCTGTGTGACTTGAAAAGGTGACTGACAGAAAGGAATACAAAAGAATTTGGGAAAGCAGGACAGAGATCTAAGAGGTTCATGCCCACATGCACTGTTGTTATAACAAGCAAATCTGGCTGATGTTCTCCGTCTCTCTGAGTACTTTGGAGAACAGGAGATCTGAGATCATTTAACTCTATGACTGAGAAGAGCTTTTTATATTCCTTCTACCAGAGCTGTCCTGAGACGTGTTCACAAAATTCGTATGTCTTCCATATTCTCTCTTTCTTGCCAAGATGTAGTTTTTCACAGTAGTTTCCAAACCTGGCCACACTACAGAATCACCTGGGGAATATTTGTAAATATTAGATAGCTGCTATTTATATGATGTTAGGTTTTCAGTAGATTTGAGGTAGACCCAAAGTGTTTCCGCTGTGATGCCAGTTTTGAAAATCACTGGTCAATGTTGAATGATGCAAACAAGCTGTGGAAGAGGTGTCTACACTGGCAGAGGAGAGCAGGGGAGTGTCACTCTGAGGCTTGGCTGGTTCATTATTGGATCTTGGTATAAAAACACTAACAAAAATCTCAACTAAAAAAAAATTTTAGAGTTTATTTAATACTGAGCCCTCTTTTTACAGATCAGGAAACTGAGGATGAAAAAGGCAAAGTGATTTGCCCCAAGTCACGTAAATAGTTGGAACGAGAGCAAAGATTCAGAGCTGGGTCTCCTTATTCTCAGATTTTGTTCTTTCCTTTGCATTGCTTTGATGTATCTCTAATTATAAATCAGGTAATGCTTAACACCAAAGAGGTTAATTAGGTTTTGAAAACTATCAGATTGATTTTCTTAAATCAAATCACTACTTGGCACTGTGTTAGCAAGGAACCACTTACTCTACAGAATTTTTCATTTGTCAACCCAGTGTTTAAATAATGTATGGTCATGGTTTCTATGATTTAATGGTCGATTATGCCCTCAGCAAATATTTATATTTTTAAAAATCCACAAGTGTTTCCTTACCATCTCTTTTGCACACCTGCCTTCCTTCATGTGAACAATAAACATTTTCCTTTTAAATATCTGTTGATGACCTACATTTTAAGGCAATTTAAATGCATTTGAAACAGCTTAATGATGTGATTTTTATTAGGTTGAATGTCAAATGGCCAATATTAGACTGATTTTGATCTACAAAATTGGCAAATTCATATACTTCATCCTAAAACAAATGTGTGGACTCTAGCCTGGGTGTTAGTTCACAGTGGGTTATCCACAGAAAGAGCAATTACCTCCCCCCGCCCCCAGGCCTGAATGGACAGCTGGAGGGAGCCATATTGGAACCCAAAGGTAGAGAGGCAGTGTGGTGTGGGCTTCTCTAGAGAAACTCTGGCCTTCTTTCCTGGACCAAAACCAGCCTGTGGCCCCCCTGGTTCACTCTCCTGTCATTTCTCAATCTCTGCTCATGTCCCCCTGGAACGACCCCAGTCAGAATCCAGAATGCTGAAGCAGCTTACCCTGCCTGGGCCAGCGCAGGGGCGGGGGAGGGGGCCAGGTTGAAGAGTCCATCTGGAGGAACAAACAGAAACCATCTAGTACACAGTGAATAGCCAGGGGATATTTTCATTTTTATTTCTCTGCTTGAACTGTGCTTTGCAAAACGTCTGTAGATAGCCTCATCTTTCAAAACTGGCATCTGACAGCTCTGCCAACCCAATGACAAAAATGCGTGAAATCTGCCTGGAGCTTGCATCTTGCGTGACGGTGGCATGACATGGGAAAGCAGCTTCATTTGACTTCTAATAGAAGAGCAGTTGTTAATAATTTTTGCAGTATAAATATATCCAGAAAGGCATTATAATTCATCCTTTGAAAGCATGCATCTGTTATTTGAGACAAAGCCCTGTCTTACTCACCTGCAGAATAATGTAACCAAATGGATTTACCTTGATGCGTTTTCATTTTTAATATCCATACAAGACCCCAACAGAGGAAAGGGTAGATACTGTCCACATTTTTGAAGCAGGGGAAATGGAAGCTCAGTGAAGGCAAGTGTCCTCGATACTATGCATATTTCGAGCCGGCATTCAAACCCAGACCTGTCTCACACAGAGGCTCATCCTCTTTTTGCTGTACCACATGGTGCTCTCAATTATCTTTATTTATGTCCATAGGAAGATGAGTTCTTAAGAAATGGAACCGGTCATTCCACAGTGATGACTCTGTCTGGGATTAGACACACACAGCACAGTTAATTAGGAAGCTGACCCCCACTGAGTTTAAAACAGATGTAGAAGCAATTAACTAAGCATCTCTCAGCAGAGAAGTCTCAAATGTTTGGCTTCCCATTTCCCATTAAGTGTGGAGAACTTGGGAAAGTTACCATCTGTGCAAAGGAGGCCAGAAGATGGCACTTCAGTCATTAAATAATCACACTGACTTGGGAGCAGCTCCCCATCAAATTATGAAGTATTCTAAATTTTTGAATAGGCTGTCATCTTTCTTTTGGGAATCTGCCACCTATACCCCGCCCCCTCCCCAGCCTGCTTCCTAGCTATTAAGGTCAAGGTGCTTACATCCATTATGAGATCTTGCAAACCCGTTATCTTCCTCATATAGTCTAAATGCATGATTTTTCTGAGTTTATTATTAAATTCTAGGAACCATTTTAATCATATCCATCAAACAAAAATAAAAAAATCTTCCCTGCTTACTGCCAAGGGATTTTCTTGGATAATAACACAGGCTATTTCCTAGTTCTCTACAAGCTTGCCCAGCTCTGCTTACAGCTTCCCAACTACGAAGGAACCTTTAATACAGCTTGTAAGCAGGTGTCCAGGGACCTGGCTCAGCCACTGTGCAGCTGATATCTTGAGGGAATCTGAATGTCAGTTTACGGGAACCAGAGAAATGAATAGGAAACTTTCTTCTGGTTATAGCAGAGAGAGGGTAGCTCACCCATATACACTGGACTTTCTCAAAGTGACATAAGTTTGAAAAATAAGAAAGAAGCTTATCTTTATATCATGACTAGTGCCTGATTCCCCCAGTAAATATATTTTAAACTTATAGATTTGTCATTTTTAGTGATAAAAGGGAAAACTTCCCAGAGAAATCTGTAAAACACTGAAAAGATAGAATTTTGTTCAATCAATCAAGTGTCTATTGAGCACTCCAAATTCAAATGTTAGTCTGCAGGATTAACTGAATTCCAACCATTTTGAAAAAAAGGTCTATTAATGTTATTTCCTTCACAATCCCTAGGAAGATGCAAGCATCACACGGAAACAACATCCTGTGTCTTACAACCTTATATCTGGGATTGAGTCATAGGTTTACCTATTTCAAAGTTTGTTTTTGTTCTTGAAAAACAAAGGAGCAAAAAAAAGTGGATATTTTGTTCTGTGTGCCTGAAAGAGAATCCTTTTCTCTAAAGTTGGAAAAAATGAGAACAAACCACCAAGAGCAGCCACTTACAATGGTTATTAGGGTGATGTCATAATGTGAGAAAGCCCTGTGCCCTTTTCCACATTCCAAATGTCTGTCTCTTCCATAAGATGTTTGGAAGCACATATCTCTCACCAAATACAAATAAGTAGTATAGGCTTAAAACAGTCAACTACAACAACAACAAAAGATCAATTCATTCTTTTAAACTGTGAAACACATACCTTATCCAGAGAATGTAATTTCTCTATTTGAATATAGTCCTTGCTTTCCAGTGAGATTTTTGTTACATCTCTTACTAACCTTCCACGTACAAACAACATAGGGCTGTTCTCTCCAGACAAGCAAAATTAGTTCAAGAAAGGGCAGGAAAAAAACTCTCAAGTAGACATGTTGTATATGTTATTTATGCTTGAAACTGCTTATTTATGAACTCCAAGAGAGACCCAGGTGGTGAAATTTGCATCGTATCTCACCTTGAAAATGTGTTTATGGGTTTATGGCAGCCCAATTTCTTGAGAATCTCTTCTCATCAAGAAATATTATTAAAATAGATGGCAGTTGAAACTGTAACTTCAGGCATCAAGAAAGAAGAAAGTGTAATCAATTCAAAAATAAGGGGGAGAAACAAAAACTAGGAAAGAATACTTACCTGCTCATTCCAAGCCCCATCTTTTACTAGGAATAAAGTTTTCTGCCTCTAAAGGTGCAGTGTATTATCCAAATGCTGAGGACCACATCATCAATTTATGGCTTAATTATATGCCAAAGGATTTACCATTGGTATTTAATGTTACTTAAAATTAGTTACTTGAAAGATTGCAATTTTCCTGAAAATTTGACATTCCAGAAAACATTAGATTAAGGTACTCCTTAGCCTATAAAAGTAGAGACAGGAAAGAAAAAGCCAAGAAATAAGAGCCAGACACAGCAGGAGAAAAATTTGGAAAAGGAAAGTTACTTTAGACATTGTCAATCTACAAATATTTATTGAAATTGAAATTAATGGAAAAATATAACAATAGCTACAAATTAAAGAAAAACATATCCATCAACATTTAACCTATCTAGGATTCTGGCATATATTTCCCTTTTTAAAAGAATAGAGTACAATAATTTTGAAAGACTCTCTCCTTTTAGCAAATTAAAGGCAGAGTTGTGGGTTATTATTATTATTATTATTATTATTATTACTTGACCAAATTCTCAAATCACTGAATCAGCTGTTAAGAAGCAACATGATTTTCTTTCCCAATGCCCAAAGGAATCTATTATAAAGAAAAAGTTACTTCATGAGGAAGGAGGCTACATCACCATCCAATGTTGTCACACTACTTCTGTAAGGGTTTATTTTATTTTATTGAGGGTGAAAGAAAGCATAGTGTCCCTACTCTCAATGGACAGTTCTGTGGGATTTTAATTCCTTTCCTATCAAAGTAGTCAGTTTCTTTCCTTGAAAGTTTATGGCTAGGCAAATTCTCTTCTGTACAATCAAGGGTGAGATTCTATTCCTTCACATTCTAAAAAAAAAAAAGTAAAATTCAAAATAACTCATTGCATAAATAAGGGCTGAATAGTTCCTCACTTTATTGAGTGATGTGAAAATTTCACATTGTCATTTGTGTCATTTGAGCAGTTCATTTCCATAATGTCTAAAATTTTTCATTTTCTTGTTCTTTCTGCTCATTTGAGGATCTTCCTATAGAGTCAGGAGGCAGAATTAAAAGCATTGTTCTTGCTGCATCGAAAGGAAGCTGGAAGCATGCTAATCATTTTCTAGAAAGTAATATCTCTCTAAACTTTTAACTGGGTCTGAAAAGCACAATACAGACAGATTAGTTTGTACTAGGACCTGAGCACTTTGCTCCTCAAAAGCAGAAACAATTTCTATAGTCTCTTAAATAAGCAATGTCAAAAGATTCCAAAGTTCTAAAAAACAAAGTGAATTTCTTCTAAACCTCATTTGTTCAAGACAGTTGAGCCACCAGGTGATGTCAGAGCTTCATCGTAGGCCTGGGAAGATCAGCTTGGAAAGGATACTTAGAACTAAGGCATTAGAGAAAGATGCAGCACAGTGTGGAAGGAAAGCAAGGGAGGGCTTGTAAATGTGAAGACCAGGTACGGCAGAGTTTGTGAGGTGAGCGATCCATGGCAGAAAAACATTAGATTGGGATTATCTATTTCAGTATCCTATGGAAGAAATAAGACAGGGAATGAAAAGTTATGATGGTCTTAGGGGACAAAGCAAAATCAGGAATGCCAAGGTGTGGCAATGCAATGATGTATCCTACTCTTGTTGTTTATGCTACTTCATTTTATTTACATGTCAGAACCAATAAGTGGTCTTTGAACCAAGACAATGTGGTACAGTAAATGAGAATCTATTACTTCCTACTTAAATGTATTATTTATACTTAGCTACTCTCCCATTGGTTTTGAAGGGGAATTTATTCCCAACATGGCTATGGCATGTCTTACAAAAGGAGCCTTCATCTCAACAGTCGCAGCAGGTTTCCCCTGCTTCAAGAAGGGTATGCTGAGTTTAGTGCAGAACTTCTTACAGATTCATTGTAATTCTCCAAGAACTTCCAGTGAGTTCTTGGCATATTCCTAGGGGTATGTTGTTTCATTGCTGTGGTTAATTCGTTACCTGCTGTATTTAACTGGATTCCTCCGAATAGTATAACATTGTTCCTACTAGACAGCCAGATATTAAATCTTAGCTCTTCTGCTTATTTGCAGATTATTTTATAATCTTGAACAAGTTACATAACTTCACCATACCGAAATAGAGATAATAATAGTACCTTCCTCACATAGTTGTTTGTGAAGAATAAATAAACTGATAAACCTCAGATTAAAAAAAAAAAAATTTCTGGCACATAACTCTCAAATGTTAGCTACTGTTATTTACATTATTGTTGTTAGCAGTTTCATTAGGCTTTTAGCCCTTGTCAGTTTCTAATTGCGGTACCCTACCCAGTTCATTTCTGTGTTGGACAGCATGGGAGATGTGGAAACTCAGAGCACTTATAAAATCTTGCTTAAATCCAGAAGACTAAGTGTAAAAGCAGAATGCACACACTGGGAGGTTTGGGGATCACAAATGATCAAATGGGCTGAAACTAAAGAACTAGCTCAGCCCTGGTTTGAGAGTTCCCAAGAGGAGTGAAAGAATCCCCTGACTACACCATATAGACAAAGGCTCTTGAATTTAGAAAACTGCTATTTTTGTTCTCCAGCCACATTTCTTTCCTATCAGTTGGAATTGTATGTACCTTACTTTTTTGATTGCTCTGGCTTTGTTTTCTGACCCCTTTCAGAATTTACCCTTGCCTATTTCCATATCATCTCCTGATGTGTTTATCTAGAGGATGGGATTTGTCTCTCGTGTGTGTGTGTGTGTGTGTGTGTGTATGAATCTAGTCACAGCCACAGTTCCAGAGATTCAAGCTCATTTTCTCTTGAGCCTTTATCAGGAATCATCTCAGGATAGGATGACAGACTCAGGTTTACTTGAAAATGTTACATCTTTATAATCCTCTGAAGAAAGAATGCAGTACTTTTCTTCAAAGTAATTTAATGCTGACTTTTTGAGTGGGAGATTTTTCTACTTCATTCAGCCAGATCTAAAGACTGTACAAGTTGACAGTTTACAAGTTGAGATGAAGGCCTTTTTGCCCTCATTTTATCAACTGCATCTGTAATTCTTCTTCTTGAGGTTTGACTATAGGTGTGAATCAATCAGGATGTTTCTTATTGTTTCATGTGTCCACTGGAACAGGAAGCTTTTGCTTTTGAATGGTTATGATGATCAGCACTTGAAAGCCAGAAAGTAATCAAATAGGTCAGGTACTGAGGAAACCCCTCTGTACCCCAAATCTACTCAAAGTGAGGTTTGTCAACCAAAAGCATCCAGCATCACCCAGGTGCTTACTAGAAGTGTGGAATCTCAGGTTCCACTGTATACTCACTGAATTGGAATCTCCACGACTTGTCTCAGCAATCTGTGTTTTAAAAAGCTCTCTTGATACATGCCAAAATTCGAGAAACACAACTATAGGCTCTTTTATTTTTTATATCTAAACTGGATATATTTGGAGGGATTCATTATGTCAGGATATTCAGGAATAAATAATACTATAAATAGCCCATACCCACCCCCATTAGAATTTATCGTCAGAGAATAGATTAAAACATGTTTTCTGATTCATGAGATATATGAAGGGAAAGAAAAGAAAAAGGTAAGATATGTGTCCTTTCTATGTCCCTGTGTATCAAATTCTTCCTCCCGTTTCTAGGGAAGGAAGCTAGGAAAATTACCTAATTGTCCATCTCATTTGATCCATCCTCCCTTTTAGACAAAAAGGAACTAATTTATCCCCATAGTACTGCTCGTTTCCAGTCCTAAATGCTTCAGGGAAGGCAAGGGAGATGCAACTTCCATTCCCCAAAAATGTGTGCCCCACTGAGGCTTACTGAACAAGCAGTGCTAAGGTATGAGAGGCAGACCGAGCTATAAACACTGTGCTAGCTGGTAAATGCAAACACACACTTATGATGCTTCTACATGCTGGCTTCTAGCCCCATTCTTATCTCCTTAGAAATTGTAGCCATAAGACTACATCTAAGATGCATTGCTGCAGTATCTTATATATTGGTTAGCTCTACCTGAAACTTTCACATGTAAACAAATATTTGATCAGTCCAGCAACTTCTTAGGACCCCACAAAATTGACTAGATGATCAAATTATTTTTCCCTTTAACTTTAAGTCATTATTAATCTGCCTGTCTCCTGCAGGAATTTTCTTCTCCATAAGTTTACCGGTCCTGCCTTCCTGTTTTCTAATTCTTCTGGATGATTTCAGTGTAGGCTGCTCTTACAGAGTGCCCCACTTCTCACCTTTGCATGACCATGGTGTTCTGTGTAGAGGGGACAAGGATGTGGATGATGTCATGTGGAGGAGTCTGCCTTGCTCCTAAGGGATCTTCCTGCTTTTTCCAAAGGAAAACCCCATACTGTCTTTGAGAGTGTAAAATTACTCTTCTATTGCCCTTGAGTCTTGCATGGCATGCTTCCCTAAAGAAATTGGAAGAAACCTTTCCAGTACTTCTTGATGCACTTAATACCCTGAGACACACACACACAGGCAACATATGACAATTCTCTGGAGTAGAAAATTGTTACTCCCCAAATAATTCTAAACAGAAACTGCTGCCCTGAAAAAAAAATTAATCAAGGAGTCTCCCCAGAAGATGAAGAGACCTTGAGTATTTAGAAATATCATTTAGAAGCAAAAACGCTGCAGAAAAAAAAATAAGATTCCGTAACTGAAACAAGTCACACTGTTCCAGGCACATTATAGGCAAGAAAAACCTAGAATGAAAACAGTAAGGTAAAAAAGCTTTACTGAAATCTGGAAGAATTTAAGGCATGAGGGACTAAATATGATATATACTATCTTTGAAACAAATATGTCACAGCCCAGAGAATCATTCCTGTTTCTTCCCCATAAGCTCCCCATATTTGGAATACAGTTCAGTGGTTTAAGATATCGGTGAAACAGATGACATTCTTTAAAGCATGAAATAATCAAACACTTAATTAAAAAAGCTGATTTGAAGAATATTAAGTTTTACTTGAAAATTTACAAATATTTTCCATGAAAGGCAAGGGCTAAAGGGAAAAGTGATAAAGTGGAATTGTATCATAGGGTTATTGGACATTAAAGATAGCTTATAAGAAAAAATCCCCATATAAACAGAATTATCCTCCCAAATCTCCTAAATCCTTCATCAAGCACAATATATATCCTTGTAGAGTCATTTTTATCCCCCCATCCGTCATTTTTATCCACATTAAAGTTTAAGAATCCTTTGGGTTATGTTTCTGGGCACCTTTCTCTGCTAGGAACACTTATTTCCTTGTTTTAAATAGCTTCCAGAATAAGGGACCACTTAGAAGGGGGAAGAGATGGCAATGTTAAAAAAACATTATTGATTGGTTTACTTAATTTTTAAAGAAACTTTGTAAAACTGAGACGGTTTTAGAAGGAAAGAAGAGCAACAGAAAAGATGGGGAAAAAAAGAATCTTTGACCCTACATAGTGTAAAGTAGTCTACTTTTCTTTGATTGTATACCAAAAATATTTAGTTGTCTCATTCTCCCATGACAAGCCTCAAGGCACAATTCACAACTACAGACAATTAGAGAAGGGAAAGAAAACTCTTCTTACAATCCCTCATGTCATCAGATCTGGTATTTCCCATTTTGTTTTGGTCCTGCAACTGTGTTCCATATTATTGATAATGAATGAAGAATAAGCAACACTTCCAATCATCTCGAAAAGAATGGAAACACTTGTAGATTTCTTTCTTATGAAACTGAAAGCTAATTCTGAACATCTTCTCCAATAATATTACTTTAAAAATATCCTGAAATCAAAATATTTCCAAGAGGCCGACCAGTGAAGAGAAGAGCTTACCTGATGACTCCATGAAATGGGAACCTTTTCAGTATTCAAGAAAATATTTTTTCTGGAGTATTCGTTTTCCGAGGAATCTCAGGTGGAGATGGCAGGGTGGGAGAAACAGACACTGAATATATTTGATTCAGACAAAAGTTTGTGTTCTTTTAATTATAATGATGAGGAAAATAGCAAGACATACATTTAAACAGATCTAAAGCTAAGCCATCATAGAAAAATGTTTCAATTGCACATATAAATAGCACTTTGATGTAGAGCAACCATCTTAGTGTCGCATGTAATTGAATTCAGCTGATAAATAAGTTCTCTATCGCTCCCTTATAAGAAAAAAGTGATTACAGATTGTCCATGTAATAAGTTCAAATTCATTAAAAAGTTCTAGAATATAACCACATACAGTCAATGATAAACATGAAACATTGCTATAAAGTGAAAAATAAGTATCTTATCAAAATTAAGCTACCAAATTTATAGACAACTATATTCTTAAATATTTTATTTGAATATTATCTCAAGACTGGGAATGTATTAAAATAAACTGCAAATCATGAACATAGGAAGTATTTTCAGAAATAACAATCAAAAGTAAAAAGATAAACTAAAGAATTTTAAAGATAACTCTTGAGATGTAAACAATTATTTTTATTTCAGCATAATATTTTTCCTTGAGCTTCTGAAAATGAAAATTCACTCTATTATTTATGAAAATGCTGAGCATATATTCCCCCAAATATGAATCATATGAGACCTACTATCTGGAGAAAATTATTTTCTTCAAATTTTCCCATTTTATTATCCTACTACCATAATTTTCACATAACTTTTATAGATATTTTATAGTGGTTTATTATCTAAAATTAATTAAAAGCAAAGTAGTGATGGCTGAGTTGTTTGTATCTGGCAAACTTCCCACAGATAACAATGATAACCTCTGGACAAAATATAATAATAAACTATCTGAAGATGAGAGAAATCAAAACAGGTAGATAGTGGAAGGAAGAGAATACCAAGTATGGGTAGAATTCCTATTATTTTACAGATTTTACCCCTTTTCAGTGCAGCTAAAATGTTGATAGTAAACCCTCAATCTTTCTGACTGTAAGAACAGAAGACAGATTTAGGGCAGCCACAGCCCCTGAAAATCAGTCAATCTTGGAAAAGAGAGAATCAGAAAAGAGGGGTCCCAAATTCCATGTATACCTTGTCTAGGGTCTTTTGGCTCACCCTAGAAGTATTGTGTGCAGAGAGGAGTGCAAGCAGTATACCTACCTGTCTAAATAACTGAACTGAGATTTGAAGTGCTCCTATCTAGAAAATTTCCCTGTGAATTTAGCTATTAAATGCCTACTAAAACAAATGAAACTCAGAAAATTTCAAAGACATATAGCAAAATCCAGAATCTGCAACCTAGTATATGCATGCAATCCAAAATTACAAGAAAGAAAGAGCGGAGAGGAGACAAGAGAAATAGAGGGGAAGGGAGGGGAGGAAAACGGGAAGCGAGGAAGGGAAAAAAGAAGGAAGGAAGGAAGGAAGGAAGGAAGGAAGGAAGGAAGGAAGGAAGGAAGGAAGGAAGGAAGGAAAGAAGGAAGGAAGGAAGGAAGGAAGAAAGGAAGGAAAGAAGGAAGGAAGGAAAACATGATTCATTCTCAAGAGAAAGTACAGATCCTGACATTAAGACTCAGACATTAAGATTAGTAGACAAAAATTTCAAAACAATTATAATGTTCAAGGATGTGAATGAATGAAAATAGGAAATTTTGACCAAAAATTAGAAATTATTAAAAAGAATTAATTGGGGATTCTAGAACTCAAAAATACAGCATCTGAAATTTTTTTTAAAACAATGCACTGGATGGGTCCAACAGCAGAGTGGAGATAGATGAAAGAGTCAGTTGATTTGGAGATAGGCCAATATACATTACCCAATCTGGAAATCAGAAAGATAAAATATTGGCAAAAATGAATAGAGCCTACAGGACCTGTGGAGCAATATCTAAAATGCATGTGCTTTGAATCCTAGAAACACAGGGGAAAAAATGAGCCTGAAAAATGTTTTTAAGAAATAAATGCCAAAAGTGTCCCAAAGTGCTTTATTCTCACCAGACATTAATTCAAGAGCAAGGAATTATCTGACACAGAGAAGTGACGTTATTAAATGAAAATTGTCATAATTCCCACTGCCTACACTCTAATTTCAGAACATTCCAACAGGTCAAAATACCACATTTTGAATTTATTTACCTTAACAGACATCTGCAACAGGCAGAGAAAAGCAGATCACCCTAAGGAGAGTTTAGGGAAGGAGAGTTAAGGGAACATTGAATAATCATTAAAGGATGTTTCCTCCAAAATAATATTCCAAATTGTTGCATCGTTTGGACTTTGAAGGTTGCTTTACACCTGGGTAATGCACAATAGTAAAATCTAGAACAGGTGAGACGTGTTTCTATGTTGTAAAGTGGAAGGGTACATGGAAAAAGAGAACTAAAGAACATTAGAAAATTGTACATAAAATGTAGCACTCGTGTACCCCTTTACATATACCCAGGGGTACATATGCATGTCCAGATTGAAGACCACTGTACAAGGGGAAACAGCTGTTCTACAAGGGGCACAGGGTACAGATGACCAGACTTAAGGGGTGCTTCCTTCATAAAATACACTGCATGGAACTTGAAAGACCATGCAAAGACTGAAGCTGGGCCCAGGGATCCAGGTATTCTAAGTTTTCTGTTTGTGTCAGCAGTCTGACCCCTACAGATGCGTGCCCATGTTTGCAGATGTTGGCAAGAAAAACAGTGCTGTTAGGTAAAGACAAAGACCCTGGAATTTATTTGTCAGACTTCGGGTGAGCAGCACTTATTTAGGCACTTGATGATGTAATCATTGAATTAAGCTTTAAGATTTATGGCACTTTCTGTTAACAGAAAAGCTACTAAAAGCCATATTCACTTAGATTTAATAAGTATCCACTGCACACCTTCCTATTGGGTTTAAGTCCTGGGGGTGGAGATGGGAGAGGCAGTAGAAAATATAAAGATGAATAAGGCAGACACATATTTAACAGGAATTACATGTTTGCTTACTATGTTATCAAGCTGTCCTTTAAGTGAATTTTCAAAAAATTAACTATTAAATTTGGCCAATGGAGTCTACAAATAATCTTTATTATTTAGGGTATTTTTTAAAATGACTTTCCTTTCCTTTTGGAAATTGACTTATCAATTCTTCCCTTGCTCAAATAAACATAATTTCACCCTCTTCCTTCTGTAGTAAAATAAACTAATGCTAAAACATTTTTAGAAGCTTCAGGAAAATGTAAGCAATCATCCTTAACCACTTGAGATAACTTTGTACCCACAGAGTTATTTCTGCTTTAAAACAAGGTGACAGAAATAAACTTGGCAGCTTTGATTCAGTCCAAAGTATTAAGGATTTAGTATTATTTAGACAACTTCAAACTAATTTTTCAGTATCTTCAGCTATTTATTAATGTTTCTATAGTGGGTGATGTGATTTTAATTGATTGCCATTAAGTTTCCAAACATCCTTAGTATATACTCCAATTAACTAAAGACAAAGGAAAAACATTCTTTGCAGCCTCTTCATTTTCCTTAAATGCTGTCCATGCAAATTTGAGAAATTCCTGCGTTTACTATAAATTAGTCTCTAGTGTAGTTTCCAAATAATACAAGAGCTGGAAGAAAAGCACAATGTGTGACTTAGTGCCTATAAACATGATCAACTTCAGCAAACTCACTAATAAGTTCAAATTCAAAAATTGTGTATAATAAGTTCAAGTTCAAAAATTGTGTATGACTCCATGCTGATAATGCAAATCCCACTGGTTTGATTCATTTGTTTCCTCTGACTAAGGCACTCAGCCATGCTATGTATGTGAGAAAAGAATTTCTAAATTCCTTAAAATTGGCTAGAAAGAATTACCTTTTTTAGAAGTCATCATATATGGTTGCAATAATTTATTTCTATGTCTGTGTCCCCACCACAAGGTGATTTTCTTGATTGGAAGAATTAAACTTTATTTTCGCAACTCTAGAACCTAGTCCAGGAGCAAACACAAAAATGTAATAGATGTTTGTGGAATAAATTAAGTAGGATGCTCCCATAAAAGCTCCATCTACACTGAAGTCCAACTATAGAATTACAGTTTTTTTGCCAATTTGCAGTTAGCCAAGTCCAACCGAAAGAATTAAAATGGGGCGGTAGGAGTGGATTTATGGGTAGGTCTCTGACTAGGCAGATTCCCTAGATGTCAGCTTTTGGCAATGTATTAGTCAGGGTTCAGCCAGAGAAACAGAGCATTAAAAGCTGTATATTAAGGAACTCCTCGCAAGAAATTGACTTTTGTGATTGTGGTGGCTAGCTAGGCGGGTCTGAAATCTGTGAGTCAGGCCATCAGGAAAGGTAGGCTGGAACTCTTGAACCCAAGAGGGAGCTGCTGTCCATAGATGGAATTTATTTGACTTCAAGGAAGCCTCAGCTATGTTTTGAAGGTCTTTCAACTGACTGAATTAGGCCCAGCTCAACTGCTTTTAGGGTAATCTCCTTATCTCAGATTATGGACTTAAATTCTACCTACAAAACCACCTACGAACCACAGTAACACTAGATTAGTATTTGATTGAATAATGGAGGACTATGGCCAGTTGACACATCAAAGACCACAAAATGTAGCGGCTTCTTTTGTTTGAAATTCTGGAAATCTTTCTGTAATAATGAAAATGGAATTGATTTATCCTGGGAACTCATATTTATAGCGGCAAGTTGCAAAGTAAGAATGACAGAATTAATAGGGCATTGGTCTCTTGATTAATCTCTGCTCAATATCTAGCCATGTTGTCTTGGGAGAATTACTAAACCTCTCTAAGCATGCATTTTCTTATTGGAAAAAAATTGGAATTATAATAATTCTCAACTTTAGAATAGTTGTGATGCTTACATGCTTGTCTTTTTGTATGTGTGTGTATCATTTAGCCAGTGACTGATACCTGCTGAGTACTCGGTAACTGTTTGCTCTTATTTTCCTTATCATTATTACTATTGATATTAAAATGTTACAGAAGTGTATGTCTGTGTCTCTGGGAGTCTTCCCAGAAAAGGAAAACACTAATTCACAGGCAGAAAAGGATAAAAATGGCAGAGTCAGAAACAAAACATCCATTCTGGAAACTCCTTTTTCAAATCCCATAGAATCTCAGTGTGTACTCAATAAAAACTCATCTGATATTCTACCAGGGATTTACAAATATGCCACAAAGATCAAATAAATAATATGACAGCACTCTTAGTCAGTCTTACTTTCTTGAGGACCCCTGCATTAGCCATGCGTTTTTCAATAAGAATCCACCGAATGTCTTCCAAGTGCACTGCTCTGAACTAAGCACCATCAGAAGTCACAAAATGTACATATCACGTCCCTTTCTTAAAACTCTATCTCAGGGAAATAAGCTACATCAAGCATATTTCATCTTTTCCACCTCCATGCCTTTATATTTGCTGTGCTCTCACGTTTTGCCCTTTCCTCATACAACAAACTCCTTCCTTTTCAAGGCCCAGCTCCACTATTCCTTGTCATTATTAGAGAGGGTTCCTGAAAATAAGCACAAACAAATGCCCTAGAGCTGAATGGATTTTGCTGCCCAGGGAAGATTTGGTTGATATTTTTGATAGTCATGGCTGGAAATGAGGGGTGTGCTAATGGTGTCTAGTGGACAGAGACTAGGGATGCTGCTAAACATCCAATGATGCACAAGACAGCCCCTCCCACCCCAATACACAATCGCCATAGAGCCAATTGGAGAATAGCATGTTACCTTGTTATACAGCTTACACAGAGATTATTCCTACACAATGGTATATAGTTAATCTGATTCTCCCAGGAGTGTAAATCCTACATTTCCACTGAGTACTCAGCGAGGACGTCATCCTATTCTTTGCACCCAAGCTGAGCCTGACAAACACTTGCATTCCAATATGGAAATCAAGCTCTCTTTGTAATTGGAGCCCTGCTGACACCAGAGTTAGCTGAGCCCCGTTTCAGGTTCCAGACTCTCCTCGAAGAAAGAACAATTTTAAATTGTCCAACCCCAGGCTTTCTGTTATTAACTAAGAGCTCACTTCAGGCCCATGATTTTACAAGCTTTATGACTTTAGGGGAAATTTTTGCTTTAGGGAGTTTGCAATTCTTTCAGAGCTAGGGAGGAAACAAGGAACTTACATTTGTCCTATTCCATCCTGCTTTATCATATGAAAACAAAAACATTCACATCCACTGGGCTCTCCATATTTCTTGGCTCATACATGAGAAATTTATCACCTGATTCTCTCCACTTTATGTTTAAGGAGACATAATCAACAGATCAGTGAATTTCAGGAGCACCATTAAAAATATCTGGGTTATTTGCCCCAATGGCCATTGAAAAGGGACCCTAAAAGTCATATGACAAATCATTGGATGCTATCTAAAAGTGTGAGTCTCTGACACATTGCAGAAAAATGACCTTGTCCAGTTTGTATAAGCCACTAGAAAGTATCAGGGCAAAAAACATTTTGTGGACTAAGCTTCTGTTGGCCTATTTGGCTGTTACATGCAATACCAATGACATATACACCATCTAAAACTCTATCACTCTAATTAATAGATTTAGATTGTGACATGTGTTGACAGATGCTTAGGAAAACTGCCTTGCAAGCTGAATGCAGATACTCCTGCTCAATTTCACATTTGCCTTCTGTTCACTATCAGACCCCTGCCAGTATTTTCCACTGACAGGTTTCTTTCTGACAGGTGAGCTGCAAGATTCTGCACTTTTTCCACCAGTACATGATGGCATGCAATTATTTCTGGATGCTCTGTGAAGGGATCTATCTTCACACACTCATTGTGGTGGCCGTGTTCACGGAGGAACAACGCTTGCGGTGGTATTACCTCTTGGGCTGGGGTATGTATTTTCTCAGTTGAGTTTTGAGCCACCTTCACCCCGTCTTTGTTTAGAGTCTTCTAGACTTGATCTCAGAGACCAGAGTCAGGAGTCCAGTCCTCTGAGGAATGAAGGGTCACAAGTGCTGGCAGGAGTTCAGTCCCCTAGAGGGGTTGGCAGAATGGTAGGCCTCCTGTTAGAAAAACGTTCAATTGAATTGTGATGAATTGGAGGCGAGAGCAAAGAAGGAGGGGTATGATTATAAGGGTGTATTCAGGGTACAAACTCAACTAAATGATGGAAGCAAAGCATGCACCTGTTGAGAGAGGAGCTGAATAGGGCTCCTTCATTTTTATCCATCACTTCTAGTGCAAAAGAGGATTTCATAACTTGAATTCTGTACCTACCCCATCTTGGCCTCACTTCCCATCTTTAAGAAGTTTTTCTCTCAGTCCATCAGCTACATTTCTCCAGCGAATCAAGAAGTAGAGTCCAGCTGAGAGATAGATAAGCATCATGGGCCTCTAGGAAGAGCCTGGCCTGATAGTGTTATTCATAGTGATGGCTTAGAAAAGCCTATGTTGGAGTCTTAAGCTGTGGCTGCTTCTGCATAGACTAACTCTGGTAGGGTGCTGAAGTCCATAGAACTCTCCTGAAATTATTCCTCTTCCCCCAGGACTGCTAAAAGTCCAGCCCCAACTGGTGCAAGGGGAACAGAGAGACAGTAAGGCAATGAGAGAGAAGGAGTTCTGGGGCAAGAGCACATGCTGCCTTATCAAGAAAGAAACTTCCTTTGAAATGTCCTCCCCAAAATGGATCTATGGACTATCCCACTCTGATGATAGAACCGAAGGCTGCACTCATCAAGTCCGCTGATTGATGGGTGTGCCTTTTGGAGCAGAAGCTGTAGATTGCCTTCAACTAAGCCTGTCCTTTAATGCAGCAAGTTGGAGAGTCCCTAAAACTATTGATAGGAGATTTAATGAAGAGGGAGATGGTACATCAACTTTGTATTTAAAACCTTGCCCAACAGACATTGTTACCAACCACATAGAAGTGTGTCTGGGAAGTCAGACCAAACTCTTTTCCACGGTCTGTATGCCAGGGCTGGACCCATGAATATTTGTTTCCATTATATCCTTCCCTAACAGGAAACTCAGATTTTAAACCATGTATTTTTCAACCTAAACCCAATGGAATTGCTGAATCAAATGGAATAATCCAGTAAAGGTGGGTCTATGGAGCAGTATTGGGAGTGCCTCAAAATTGGACTGACTATGCTACCATTCTTTGGTTGCGAGTAACAGAGAACAAGATGTTCTGACTTGAGCCAAAAAGAGAGATGAGCAGAATCTGGGTTATCACATGGACTTCACAGAGAGAACTGCAGCCAGGCTGTTAAAAGGGCTATCCTTTGGGACCAGATACCAAGAGCACTCTCCTTCTATCTTTTATCTGTTTGTCTCTGGGCATCTGCTTTAACTCTTCTCTTTTTCTACAGACTATATACCACAGGGTCTCTGCTCCCCCAGTTCTCATGGTAAATACCACCTGCCCTTAAATTTCCAGAGCTCACATTTTTCTGTTTCAGCCACACATAGAGATTACAAGTCCACATTTAAGTTCCAATTCTGAATAGCAGGGCAAGAGAATGATAGTCTAACTGAATGAAGCCAGGTGGCCTGCCCTGGTCCAATGAACTTGAGGGGATGTTGTCACATAGTTAAAACATGGCAGAGGAATAACTCAACCATTAAAATGGGGGCACAGGGTGCATTCTTTGTGAACTGGGCAGGCCATCTAGAGTATGTACCAAACCAGTTCATTGGTTTGTGCTGCTCCCAGCTGAGAGGTCAAAGCAGCAGTGGCAGACCCAGCATTCTGTTTCCCTAAACATCTCTGAGGTTAGAAACCAGTATGTGACTATCTTTCTGGTGTCCCACAGCAGGCACTAGGTTCTCCCCTCTTCCCTTCCTCAAAATAGGCCAGAAGGCCATCAAAATGGCCTTTTAGTGTTTTGTTTTTCTTTTCATTCCAGCCCTCCATGAGAGGCTGAACTTTCCTTTCCTTCCCCTCTTCAGCCTCATACACACCTTTTCAACAAATTCTGGACTCTAAAGCTGCTCATGCCAGGAATGAACAGGATACAATTTTATCCCCTCCGAGTAATAATAGCAACTGTGATCATGACAATGGTAATGTTTAGTGCTAATTAGAAGTCTTCCAAAAGAACACCAGAAGATACCACCCCACCCCAGGCATGCACACATACACACACATGCTATTTCTGTTGAATCCATTTCACTTATTTACTTTGAAATAAAATTCATGGCGTATTTCTGTACCAGTTTTGACTGTTCAAAAACCTATCTGCCACATTCAGAAAAATGCTCATGGAAGAAAAGGCCTGTGAATTTATTCTTGCCTGTGACATTCAGCAGATGTGAGGGCACCCTGGAAGGAACAATTTATTCTACTCTTACATATTGATGCATTGTGAATTAGTTATAAAAATTTTTTTGCATCATCAGAGACAGCTTGATGAAGACATCTACTTAACATGTATAAACAATTCAAGGGAAAAAAAGAAACAAACTTTTCAGCTGTAGCAAAAACAAGGTAATGATAATAAGTAAAATATTTGTGATTCCTTAACCCTCTTTAATCAACAAACATTTAAAACAACATTTGTCAGAGTGATGCAAGTAGAATCCTAAAGAAGCTTGCATTCAGTAATTTAAGAACAGAATAATCAGTTTAAAAGAATCAGAGGATTTACACTTCCACAGAGAGATTCTTGGAAAGACAGTCAACTGATACAGTTCTAAATATAATTATTTTTAATATGCCAGAACTAAACATGTCTTTCTTCACTCCTACACACACACACAGAAACATACACAAAATTCCACTTACCATTTAAAAATCACAGTACCAAATCTCCGTTCTGAAAACAAAATAAGAGACAGTTATGATGATGTACTTTAAAGCAATAGATCTCTCTTGGGACTTCAAGCAAGCATTATCTTTTGAGGAGAGGAAAAGAGTATTATAACCAAAGTGATTTCTTAAGAAAAATAGTTTCACAGAAACTTTAAAGAATTTAATGGAGCGTAGAAGAAATTCCAACTGGATAATATTTTATTTTACTTTTGAAATTATTTTCACACTGAAAGAGTATGATAGGGTCTAAATCTTACTTTTCTAAGAAAAAAGGCCCACCATGCTTTGAGAAGATTCTTGAAGTGTGGCAACAGAAAATTTTGCCCAAAAAAGCCATGATTCAAGACTTAATGATATTTTCAGGTAATGTACAGCCCATACATTTATTTTTCAGCTCTAAATAATATGCTCATTACAAGATCTGGAATTTATCTCAAAGAACTTGTGTGTCATTTATGATTGTCCCTGTCTGGATGAACAAGTATCTGGCGATGAAATTCTCTCTGAAAGAATGCCTCTTTCCGTAGTTACTCCCTTCCACGTCTACACAGGACCACTTACTGGTCAATTTCTCTCAAATGGAGGCACCTCTGAATTCTGAAATTTAGTTTGGGGAGAAAGCATTTATTTTTCAGCTTTCATCAGATTGAGTCTTAGTCTTTCTAGTTTCCTTCTTGTTCTAAATAAAAGGAAAGAAATTTCCTATCAGCCGTTTACATTGAACAAAGAGCCTTTATCTACACCCCCTAAAATCAAAGATCCCAGGAAGAGACGATTAGTCTAAGATTCACCATCTTTGGTGAGATGGAAGAGTTGTTATGGGAAATGAGGAAGAGGGAAAAGAAACTGCATTAAAAAGAGGCAGCATGGGGTGGTGCAACGGTGGCTCAGTAGCAGAATTCTCACCTGCCATACCAGAGACCCGGGTTCGATTCCTGAAGCCTGCCCTTGCCAAAAAACAAAAACAAAAACAAAAAAAAACGGCATCATGGCTAGAAGGCAAAGAGCCCTAGGAATTAGAAGACATGGTGGGTGGGTTCTGTACTACTCTCTATATTAAGTAGGAAACACAGATTGCTCTCTACAAAATGATTGGGTGGAACAGGAATCTCCACATGCTTCTCTTGCTTTAAAATTCTAAAACAGGCATTTCTCTGAAACCAAGCAGGGAAATATGTTAGAATTTCTGTGAATAAAGTAATTATGCTTTGTATTAATAGCCAAACTCAAAATTATTTCAAGGTGAAACATTTTATCTATGGGCCTACTGAATTATATGCTTCATAGGTTTAGAAGCTGAGGTTGTTCTTAGGTGAAAACTCAGTATTTTGAGGCATTCTCTTTTTTGCATATAATTCATGTTCAATTTATAAAACATCCAAATCAAATTGAACAATAGTTTATTGTGCATAGATATATCTTAGGAAGACAGAGAATATTTTTAATAAAAATCACAACTTTATTCTAGATTACATTTATAGAAAGAAAATTCATTTTTAAACAATGTAACCTGGCAAGATGCATTGCTAGTAACAATCTCCATCCTTCTGTTTATAAATTTAATGCTGCTTTTGGCTAGTGCATTGAGATTAGTCAGGGAAGTGGATACCAAGCTGCCTTATTAAACGTTCTGAAGTCGGAAGTTAGAAAGGGTGCCAGATCCAGGGAATGCACCGACTTCTCCGAAATGTTTCTATTAAAAAGAAAAAAAATCCAGGATGGATGCATGGGATATAAGCAGACAGAAAAGCCAAAAATCCTAGAAGACACAGTGTGAGAACTATGGCTTCGGGAGCAGTCAGGCTCTCTCTGCCTTATGTCATTGTCATCAGTGTTGTCACCACCATCATCATCTCGGGCATAGCAATGGGAGTAACAATCACAGTGAAATTAATAATGTACCTGCTGGGCTGGGAACTTTGGGAAAGGTTTTTAATGGTCTGGATGCTCTTAACAGGGTTCTCGGTGAACATTTCTACTTGGTTTTACCAAAGATAGTTTGTGCAAAACCACCAGAGAAATATTTTGACGGAGACATTAAATGTGCCACTCATTTTGCAAGTAAAAACGACCATTTTTCATACAACCCTAGTTATAGCTCATGACCAAGAAACCAAGTGTTGATTTGGACATTTTCACATTCTTAGGGTTCCCATTGGTGCCAACTACTGTCCATGCCATTACCAGAGCTCTGTACTTCAATGACAAGTAAGTATTGTAATGGTTTTGAGGTTAGCATGTTCATAAATAAAATGCACCGTATTGATGTGGGTCCACCCCCACCCTTTTTTTCAGCTGCTGGCTGAGTGTGGAGACTCACTTGCTTTACATTATCCATGGCCCTGTCATGGCGGCATTGGTGGTGAGAACTGCTTTTTAAATCCATTATTAAGAGTGTTATCTCTTTGGTTAGGATTTCTGTGGCTATGGCTCTCTGTAGCATATGTATTATAACTTGAAAATGAAGCTAACATAATGATATTCTATAATAAGAAGAGCAATTTGATTTTGCAATTTTCAAAAAGTGTCTGTTATTTGATATAATTGGTGAGGGAGGACACCATGAGTTCATTTCTATACATTCCATAAAAGCAATAAGGTTTATTTTTAAAAATTCTATAAATAAATTTTTCTAGGTGAAGGCCAAGGGGCTACAAGGATGGTGAAAAGGTAATGCTGATAAAGAGACTGACCACAAAATACACATCATCCACTGCAGCTTTTCCCCCACATCCTGCCGAGCTTAAAATCACCTTCCATTTCATCTTTGGTACACGGCTGTATTTATTACTGATCACACACTGCCCATATTTCAGGCATTTTGCATACACTGTGCTGTTCCTAACAGCAGCCCTGCAAAGAGGACATATGAAGACCTTTGTCCATTAGGAAAACTGGACTCAAAAACTCTAGAAACCACGGGTACCCCCAAATCACAAATATAGTGTAAGAATCAAGATAGGGGAGAAAGTGTCTGTCTAGATCTGAATTCAAGCTTTTTATTTCTACCCATGTTTTTCTACTACTTGTTGGCCAGCATCAGAACCCTAAATTTAATATCTAGACATTATTTTTCCATTAGCTTCAAAGACAGTGTTCTCTTCAGATAAAAGTGAGAAAAATAAAAACAGTCTGTGTCGTATGCCCAAGTTCTGTTCCTGCATTGAGGAAGCATCCATTAGTAGCTGATCAAATTAGGGTATCATCCAGGCTGTCTTCTAGCTTTCCTGACCTTTCCAATGCAAATTAAATTGCTTTTACCCTTCTCCAGAGTAGTAATATACTTTCTAACCAAACTGTCCTTACAAGGACCCACTGTTATGGGTCCTGAGTTTTACAATATCTCCCAAGAGTTCAATTATTAGTAAAGGTCTCTTCCTTTTCTCGGATTTTTAGGGGAAATACTGCTTATTTCTATTCTGGGTAGAAAACCCATTCAAGCCATTTCAAAGTAAATTATCGACAGCAAAAACAATTTTGGTTTCAAAACTAGTCTTCACAGCCAAAAATAATTATGACCAAACAGGTGTTTAATTTCCTATTTTTTATTTATATTTAAAATCCTTTTGCCATTGTATGCATTGGTCTGGTAAACATCATGTTTTACATCAAAATGAACACAGGAAAATTAGATATACCCTTCAAATTCTTTAGATGCCTGAATAATCTGATATCCCATGAGTCAACCCATATGAAATTGATCAAATATTTCAACTCTTGATTTTATATTTTTATGTTACATATTTAGCCTTTAGCTAGTATCAAATGTCTTTACTTGATGGGCATCTTGCTACTCCTGAAAAAATAATTCTTAACACCATTCATATTCTGAGAAATTTGTTATATAACCTTTTTTCTTTCATCCAGTGTTTCCATGTAGGAGAAGTTTCCGTGTCATAAATGTTGAGAAAATGTTGCATTTATCAAGTCTGCGTTGATGCACCAAAGTTGTAGAAGTCTTTGGTTCTGCAAACTTGAAGCTCAGATATTCAAACATTCAACACAAGCTAATTAGTGAGTTAGTACAAATAGTGAGCCCTTATGTGAACATACTAGAAGACATTGATTGTACACTTTAGATGGATTGTATGATATGTGAATTTTTCTAAAAAAAACAGCTTTTTTTAAAAAAGTAAACCACAGCCTGCCCATTCTAAGTTTCCTACTGTGAACATCGCTGTTCTTCCTTGTCTAAGACTCAGGAGACTTAGCTCCACCCCTGGCCCTATTGCCTATCAGTTCTGCAATTTAGATGAATCAATTCACCAAAAACTGTTTCCTCATTTTTATCAGGAAGAAGTTAAATTAATTGATCTCTTGGGTACTTTATGGAAACAGTCTATGATTCTAAGTCATTGAAAAATCATACCTCCATTTCTTTATTTGTTAAAATGTACAGAGGTCATAGTAACTGTTAATGAATTCAGATTTGTAAAATATCTTATAATTTAATTTTTATTATTATTTTCACAAAGAGAAGTAAAAATATTTAACAATTTCGTTATTACTTCAGAAAACACATACTCATACACATATGTGTAAATTAACAAAGGATTTAGCAATGAATAAGAGGAATCATTCAAATCTGAATTAGGTTAATTCTCTCCTTTTGAAAAAGCTGCCCATACAGGTATGGAAAATTGATTTATGATAGTGGCACTTCAGAGCAGAGGGAAATGATGATGAGTTCACTATGCATACAGAAAATAATCGGATACACACACACACACACACACACACACACACACAGTGGATTGTTACTCCCTCCACAAACCAAACACAAAAAATAAATTCTACACGGATTGTAGGTTTAAATGTTAAAGACAAAAGAATAGAGCCCCAGAAGACATACCTTAGATGAATGTCTTCATGAGCTTGGGATATGGAAAATTTTCTTAAATAAGATACAAAAGGCACTTAAGGAAGAGATTGATCAATTGATCACTTTAAAATTAAGACATTATTTAGAGAATGAAAAAGCAAACCATAGAGCCAGGGAAAGCATTCACAATATTCCAAGTAACAAGCAACAGACTTTTGAAAATGTGCTCAACCTCCTTCAGTCATCAGGGAAATGTAAATTAAAACAGCAACAAGGTAACACTACAACCCCTACCAGAATGGCTAATATTAAAAAGAATCACCATACCAAGTGTCGGCAAGTTCAAAGAGCAATTGCAACGGTCATACACTGCTGTGTATGAATATATGCATGTATATGACTGCTGGAGGGAATATATAATGGTACCATCCTTTTAGCAAATAGTTCAGCAGTTTCTTATAAGGTTAAACATGTACTCACCATATGGACAGACAATCCTGGTACTTAATCAAGAGAAATGAAAGCTTATGTCTACCCAAAGACATGTCCACAAATAGTCATTTGTCTTTATTCATAATGTGCAAAGAACAAAAACAATTCAAATTTCATCAATAGGAGAAAAGATAAAGAGATTACAGTTGTATTATTCATACAGAGGAATACTACTCAGCAATAAAAAAGAGTGAAATATTAATATACACAACAACATGGATGAATCTCACAGATGGTGTGTTAAGCAAAAGAAGCCAGACACAAAAGAATATATGCAAATTACACTCCAATTTTATGGTAATAGAAATCAGTGACTGGAAAGGTATAAAAGGGAATTTTCTGGGGTGATAGAAATGTTCTTTATCTTTTGGGGATGGTTATTACACATGTACATACAATTGTCCAAATTTATCAAATGTGCACTTAAAATCTGTTATTTAAATTGAATGTAAATTAAACCCCAGCGAAGTTGCTTTTTTAAAAAATACACACATACATGCATATATTCACACACACACACATATTAACTGTCTCTACTACATAAACTTTATAGATACAGTTTTAAGTCCTCATTTTCACTTTCAGTTATGTAGTCCTGGCTAGGTGGGAAATCTTGATAATGAAAAAGTGAGATAAAAGCTTCATTTCTGACTCTGCTTTATAAAAGTTATAAAAATCATAATAAAGTATAAACACCCTGATGGAAAAGTTTTGGCTATGGGTGGTGGTGACAGAGGCACATCTTGGTGAATGTAATTAACACCACTGAATTTTTAAGTTTGAAAGTGGAAAAAACAGGATATTTTAGGTTGTACATAAGTGACCAAAATTTAAAAAACAAAATACAAAGAGTGCACTCTAATGTAACGTATGGACTATAGTTAATGGTATAATTATAAGGATATTGTTTCATCAGTTGTAACAAAGTTACCACACTAATGCAGTGTTAATAACAGGGAAAACTATATGTGTGCGAGGGAGTATATGGGAACTTCGTACTTTCTGCATGATTTTTCTGTAAATTTACAACTGCTCTAGTGAAAAAAAAAGAACACCCTCACAAGAGTTGAAACTGAAATATTTACAGATGCAGAAAAAATATTTTCTCATTTATTAAGAAAAAAAAGATACGTTAATACAGGTCTGTAAAGGGTCTTTGCTAATACGGGTACCTGGCGTTCCAGAAATGCTAACGGATTTGTACGTCCTCTCAGGCAGTGTCTCGCATTCTGTGTGGGTGACATCTGTTCCCCACACTGGATATAAAAGAACTGAGGATAGTCAGGGTTAAGTGATACTTACCCAGACAATTTTCTCATAACATCATATTTTGGCAGGTCAATTTCTTCTTTTTGCTCAATATTGTCCGTGTGCTGGTGACCAAGATGCGGGAGAACCACCACCCAGAGTCACACATGTACCTGAAGGCCGTGAGGGCCACACTGATCCTGGTGCCACTGCTGGGAATCCAGTTTGTCGTCTTTCCCTGGAGACCCTCCAACAAGATGCTCGGGAAAATGTATGATTACCTCATGCACTCCCTGATTCACTTCCAGGTAAGGAAGCTCATGGGGAATTCATGCAACTCCTCGTTCAGCTACTTGATGCAGGGAGAACAACTTCCTGGGTCTCGTTCTGTGGTTAGAAGGACCGTTTGAATGAACGTTGACCCTGAATGCTTTCCCTTTCTTTGAATCGTAAAGCAGAGAAGGAAAACGAAGGGTGTATGAACTTTGAGAGTACATCTTTATTAGGACAAATATTTATCCGGGCACTGGCCCACAACATGATGCTAAGGACAGAACTTTTAATCCCACAAACCCTTAGATCTTTTTTCTTCTTCCCAGTATTTTGAGTGCCACATTTGTTTTTGCTTTATTATGGGGAGTTTTGGAGACCAACATAATGACTGCCAATGATCAGTTTCCTAACCTGGATTATTATATACATATATATATACAGCTCCTAATGCCATGAAAATGCAAGACAGAGAAGCAGATATTTGTACCATAGTTTGCAATATCTCTTCTTAGACCACAGACTGGAAGCTCTAGCCCTGTTAAACTGGGCCCCACTTTCTAATGACTTTATTTTGCTGCCTTGGCCTGATCAGAGAGCTCAGGACTTTATGATCCCTACCAGGTTAGCCATTCCTGTAGTGTTAACAAAGACCCCAAAAAACAGGCATGACTGAGATTCTCACATTGTCTAATAAAAAATAAAGATAAGTATGGCTATTTATTAAGCTCTTGGTGGGTAAGGTTAAGTATTGTTAAATTCATTTTACAAAGAAGTGAAATTTTCTGATTATTGGCGAAATCAGGAGCTCTAACTCTAAAGCCCACGGTCTTCAACATCGTACCTTATAGGCTCCAGTCCAGTGGGTCCAGCCAAAATTGTGAAGAAAACCAAGTTTTTCAAGGCACCTCCCTGTTTCTGCCTTCACTGTCTGCTTTCCCATTTCTCCCAGAACGCTCAGCTGGTCTACGGGAGCAAGTTCACCACTGCCTCACACACACAATCACCATCTGGCCTTCTTTCCATATATAACATTGACACGTGTTCCATGAAGGGTAATGACTTTGCACAGAGTGGTCAATGCCTCCTGCTCTGTCACCCTCCATTGACCAGAGAGATGTCAGGAATCCATGGCAGTTTGGTGACCATAAAGCAGAAACATTTTCAGGTCTCTCCTCGTGTAGAAGACAACACAGTGAGCTCCCGGCATCTGCCACACAGGACAGGGAAGTGGCTGCCCTGCTTCCATCCACTCTGCCCCAGACCCGAAGCCCCACTGAAGCTCCCATGCTGGGTATTTTGAGAGCAAAATGGGGAGTTGGGAGCCCGAAGGCAGTGGTGCTTCTGCCACCAGCTCTTAGGCCAGTCACTGTATCCATTATAAATTTCAAATCAGTTTCATTTTCTACCACAGATGTGAGAAGGAGACCAATATCAATAGCTTAAACAGAAGGCTTAGGGATTGTTTAATTATCTATGCTGTGGCTCTGGGCATTTCTTTGGACAATTAAAGTTTGGGCAGATGGAACCTTCTAAGGAGTGACTGATACCTCTGAGCCACAGAGTCCACTTCCTTACAGAGGATGAAATTTGCTGTGGGTCCCTACTGTACCCACCACAGGGACACTGGACAAGCTCAGGTCTTCTACCATGTGCTGTGACCTGGAAAACTGTTTCGCAACTGAATTCCACAAGATTTCAGTTTTAAAGTTTGTTCAGTACAAAACCTCTTTGAATCCATGATAATCGACTTTTTTCTGCTATGTCTTCCTATTAAAGGGAAAAGAACAATATATTGACCTGATTTACTAGAGCTGTCCTTTTAGCCAAATAATAGACTCCTAACAACAAAAATACATGCCTTACTGAGTATATTGCAGTATTATTATAACTGAATGAGCAGGTGATTCTTTTTCTTGCCTTTATGCTTCTTCATCCGGCCTTGACTTACTATCCCAGTAGTGAAATGTCCCTTCCCAGAATGTCGATTTCTATTGATCACTAAATAATGCAAAGCACACACAAATGATTTCAACTCTATTTTTCCTCTTCTTATTTTTAGGGATTCTTCGTTGCGACTATCTACTGTTTCTGCAACAATGAGGTAAGCCTATATTTCACATAATACTATCACCAGTTCTTTTACTTTTGCTACATTATATCTACGATTTCTCCCTGGAGCCTTGTTATTTCACTTTTCTTAGGACCACATGATTTGGTAATTATTAGATTAATTTCTTTTAGGAATAATTCTATACCAATGCAAATCACATTTTGTTAAGAGCGCAAGAAATTACTTTCCTGTTAGTAATTAGAGATGTTTTCAACCCTAAACAAATTGATTATTTAGCTTATTCTCTAATTTTCCTTTCATCATTAAAGTAATATCCATTGAGTACCTAAATATTTTGCTTCTCTGCAACCTGTCACCTAACTTCAAGCCCAATATTGCAAGGTTTTTATAGCTCCAATTCTCTCTTTCCATTGGTACATTATATCCATTCCTTCCTTCACCCATCTATCCATCAACACATTCCTTAATTCAGCAAGAATATATTGCTGACTATTCTTATACTTTAATTTTAGATGCTAAACTCTAGGGATCTAGGGTAGAGATCAAAAGATAGTCTTCTGTTTTCAGTGGTTAAACCATCATTTCCTTTTTTATTCAAGAATAGTAAAAAATAATAAATAGGACTTAAATCATCCCATGCTTAACAGCAATTGCTGTGACTGTATATCATTACCTTTCGAGTTGATTCAAGTGCATACAAAATAAACTTTTTTATCTGAAAAAATATCAAAACTAGGCTAATATAAAAAACAATAAGGTTCAGGAGGGCACTCTTTAAAATGCATAAGAGAACCACATGGTTTTGTAAACATACTGAACTATTTAATAACTATGATACCGCCATTGCAAGCATCAGTCATAAAAAGTAAACCCAGTGGTGCTCTTAACAATTGATCTAGTCTGTTTGAGAATGTTACCTCTGCTTTTTCATGTAAAGAAACCATTTCTATTTTAATTAAGATTTTGTTACTGGAAGAAGTTACAAGTATGACATTTCTAATAATGTGGAAATGATGTACTGGGTCAAATGTAATGCTGTAGCTACATGGATTTTAGGAATTTGGGTCTCAGCTTGGCATTCTGTAATTCTTTTGCTTACAACATTAAACATGACAGGGCACTCACACGTGCAGGAAGTTATTTCCAGCCACATCTGAGATCCATTGTGATTGGGGCTCAATATTAAGTTTTACCAGAGAACTAGGGAGCTGTGATAATGAGGAGATGGGTGTTTTACTTTTGATTATCAGCATGTTATCAGTTATTCCTGTTATGGAAAGGATCAGATAGAGGGTCAATGGGTAAACTAAAAGCAGGGAAGAAATATGGGGAAGAATTAAAGTAGTAGGTACCAGGAGATGATCATGAGAACATGCCAATGTACCCAGAATTTCCTACAACTCTTATAGGTGTGTATAAGAGATTATCCAAATATGTCAGTAAATTATTCAGTATCTAAGAGACTCCAGAAAATGATTACAGCTACAAAGATGCCCAATTTGTCACCAAGAGGTAGCTTGGATTTTGAAAGAGTACTAACAACACACTGGATTTTCTCCCTTTTACATGTTTCTTGCTATTTCCTGTGCCTTATATATAAAATAGTTTTTAGATCAAAGTTCCATGATCAGACATGTTTCAGTTTAATAGCCATAAATCAAAGTGTGAGAAAACTAAAATTTTATTTGCTGTAACTTATTTCATCTTGCTGTCAAGAGCCTCTTCCTCCAGCTCCTCCTGGTTTATGACAATGTCTTTGTGGAAAAGATTCAGCCAGTTCAGAGACTCTATTCAAAGACATATTTTTTTACCAAGTATGCTGGCAACCCTTGCTTCTGAGGACCCGAAAGTTCCCTTTGCTAGATAGTCTCCTTGACCAAGCCTCCGCCCTGCCCTGATTCACCAACTCTCTCCTCCAAGCCACCTGAGGAGTCAGGAAATCCAGCTCCCTTCTGTGCACCGCACCTCAGCTTGTCGGCCCTGCAAAGCTGTCTGCAGTACCTGTCACAGCCACTGCCACCCACTGCCTACCTGCCACACTGGGCAGTTAGGTCAAAAAAGCTCCACAATTTAATTTCAATTTTCTGGACTGTGCTCTGAGAATCACAGAGAAAGATCTGCTATAATGGGGTGTTCCTATAATTCCTTGCTTTCTTTTTCTACCCTTTTCCCCAGGAATTTCCACCATGATAAGGGAAATGCACAGCCATCTGTGTTCTGTTTATCTCTGTTCCTCTTCTTCTAAGTACCAGAAGGGATCTTCCCTCCTACTCCCCCTTCCCGTCTGAAAGGGACTCCCCTATGTCTTATCCTGCATCTTCTCTACACTAGAGCTTTTGGTAAAATTCTATTTTCAAGCCTGCAAGCCACTACACATGCAAAGAAAAGCTTTTCTAATTTATAAGTGCTTTCTCACATCGATAGAAGCCTGGTTTTCTAAAGCTAAGCAGTGACTTCCTTGTTCTAGACCAGTGGTTCTCAAACCCGAGTATCTGCCAGAATCACCTGGAAGTCTTGAGAATTTGCATTTCCAACAAGTCCCTGGTGATGCTGACCCTGCTGCCCCAGGACCACACGCCGAGAACCCACTAATCTGGGCAGAATCTAACTCACTTCTCAAGCAGTGATTGACCTTGACTTAAGTGAGAAAGATGCAGAGCAGTATTATGTAAGAGAACTAGGACATACAAAGGCTGAATATTTTCAAAAATATTAACTTTGTATTATAAATAATAATTCCTTTTCATTTTTTAGGACAAGAAATATTCCCCAAACATAGGAAAATAGGTAATGAAAGGGGATGAGAAAGCCCTGATCCTAGAATCAGCAGGTACCAAATTACCTCAAATTTTAGAACATATAAATTCTGTAAAAAAACAGTGATGAAGAGAGACATTGCAAATATGTCCTTTAAAAGGGTTGGGGAAAATGTCAGCAACAACTACATTGATAATCCTCAGACATGTTCCTCAGCAATAATGAATAGGGTTAGATAGAAGTGTGTTCTGTTCTATTCTTATTTTATTTTATTCTATTCTTAGTAGAAGCTATCTTCTAAGAAGTCATGTAAAGACATTTAAAGCATGCAATTGTTTTAGCTGCCAAATGAATTTAAAATATTTCAAAACATCATGACTTTCAATTTTAAAATCAGGTTGCATCAGATCTGTTGGGCTGTGGTCGCAGAAAGCAGATGGAGATTTTTTCTCATTCATTGGAACAAATCTCCTGGGATAAAACTCACTTTCCATCCAGCAGTACCTAACTCCAGGTGCTTATGATGAACTTAGCAGAAGGAGAAATTCAAAAAATAAAACTTTTCAAGTCCAATCACGAAGATTCCAACCTGGTTTTCTTTTTTACAAATGTGAAAACAGAGGCCTGATAACACCTGGTTACCCACCTGGTTAATATAGAAAAAAATGTAATACTTGGGTCTTCAAACCATAAGACCAAGTCTCTTTTTTTTAAGGCTATCAATATATAAATTGATATAATCAGGAGAAAAATGTAATGTCATTTGTGTTCATTGCTTTCATGATGACTGGTGAATTTCAATAATTCAAAACTTCATATGTTATATTTATCCCTTTGGGAACTCCCAACACTTTTGATGTTTTCTGGCAGCAAATATCTAAAAAATCTCCCTGCATTTTTATAAACAAATTCAACACCATTATTCTTGTAGCATTAGGTTCAACCTGTGGTAGTGTAAGAGATAATTGCCCTTATTAAATTTTAATTATCAAACTGTCTTATACATTCTGGTAGCAGCCTGTCTTTATATATGTGGCTTACAAACTGAAACAGATTGTCATCTCCAGACAAAGGGATTATAATTAGAGGAGGCTATGAACCGTCTGTAATAATACATTTTTAAAATTATGTAATAATTATTTATGTCTCTATAGTATTTATATCTTTATCTATAATATATGATGTTGCTATAATTATTTATATCTCTATAACAACCTTCATTGGCCTCTTAGTATTCCAGACGTTGGACGAAGAACTTTATCAGTTATTATTATTATCATCTCCAGGTTTTTTCTCCTGGATGAGACAAAAAGAAGACAAAGGACTCTTTTGACCATGTCCTTATCAGCATCCTCAGCAGTATATGTTGAGAGGCTGGACAGTTAGGAAGGCAGGTTCCTCTCTGCCCCCTAGAGGAGCTCAGCGCTGTGGTTTTCTGTTCCCAGTGCCCACCCAGCACCCCTCCCACCACTCCCAGCTCCCACCCCCTCCTCTACCCAGACGCACCTTTCATGGAAATGGAAATTGCAGGGAAGTCAGTTAATGGCCGTTCCAGGGGGAAGATCATTTGTACCACTTTTAAGAGAGGGGTCCGTCTCTAAGCAGCAGCTGTCCTGACAAGTCTGGTTGTCTCAGATCTGATACCTTGAGAGGGAGTCAAGACTCCGCTAGGAACAAACAGAAGAACACGGGTCTCCACCACAATGGGTCTCCTCCCACTGCGTAGTCCTTAAACCGCCCTAGGAGTGCTCACAACCCGTAGTCCGCTGCCCCACGCGGTCTCAAGGAAAGCCGCAGGTGGAGGGCGGTACACGGGCCCCAGCGCCACCTGACGACTCCGCCTTCCTGTTGGAGAGGTTTCCTCCCAAACTGTTCCACTGGGCTCTGTCAAGCTCCTGCCCCGGGCAAAGTATTCTTTGGGCCTCAATCTCCTTATCTCAATGTGTTATAGGGTTGTCATGAGAATTAAATGGGATAATGTACGCCAAGGGTGCAGCATAAAGAAACAGCAGCTGTGATCACGGTAGCTGTGATTATTTTGTTGTGGCGTTTGTTATGGGTGGCTTAGCTGGAAACAAGCAGAACTACCTTGGAGATTTCCCTGAGCTACCCAAGTCTTAGAATTTGAATTAGCATCTAAACTTTAAGGTCTGCTCCCTACAGTGTGTGCTGTGGCCTAGTGGTATGTCGGCAGGCACGAGCTTGGTTTGGGATTGTGCCCTGCCGCATTCCACCAGTCTGGACCCGTTATACAATCTGACTCCCCTGACGTGTAAAGTGAAGATAACAGCAGTAGGCTTCTCGCAGGGCTATGATGAGGATTAAATGTTAGTAACAATCAAATGCTTGGAATAGTGCATGGCATGTGGTGAGTGCTTGGTCTTTACTAGTTAAAGCTTTTCGTGCTTCCTTTATTCCCTATCGTGACTTTTATCAGCGTCAAGTTCAGCTGCATGGCACACGTCACTCCTTAGCACTTTAAGTTTTTGTCTTTTATCTTTTTATAATAAAAATAGATATAAGATGTGTTTGGTACCCAAGCACTCATCACCTTCCCAGAAAAATAAAATTAAAAAGAGTTTGTTAGGGTAGTTCAGTGATAGAATGATCGCCTGCCAGGCGGAAGACGCAGGTTAGATTCCCAGCCCATGCGCTCCCCCCCCCCTCCAAAATCAACACATGGTGCGGCAATAACGGGATAATCACATGGAAAAAGAACGAAAAGAACCCTCCCCACCCCTCCCCACCCCACCCCCATATACAAAAAAAAAAAAAAGTTTGTTGCCTCAATAATTTGGAAAGACTGGCATTCAAAATTTTCAGATTAACAAATTATCCTGATTGCCAGTTGTCATCCTGAACCTCACAATTGCTCTGCTGTGTGACAGTGAACCACTCAAGCTGCATCTCAGAGTATCTCCAACTGCTTTCCAATGCATTCTTTGGTTGCTCTGCTGTGACCCGAGTAAAATCTTTAAAATTGTATAACAAATAATGAAAGTTTCCTGGAGAGATTGTTATTCCCCTATATACAGAAATAATGTGTTTTCCTCAGAAACATTCAGCCTTATTATATTATACACATGGCTTTATAACATTAATAGGTTTTTATCTGGTTTCAGATTCATGCAAATATAGATTGATAAAAGAGCTCTTGATGATTAACATGTTATATGGCTTATCTCATGTGTCTTACTCCCAGATTCTCTTTACGTGCACCACAATGTTTAGCTGCTATATTCAAGTTTGGCAGTAGAACAAACTAAAGATGTGTTATGCAGTGATGCAAATATTTTCCATGTATGCTTGCCTTATGTACTGAGTGACAGAAGCTCTTAGAAATAGAGATTCTAAGAGACAGAATAGAGATTGTAGCAATAATCAGTTATTTTAGTTTTGTTCAGCTATCAAACAAAGCAAGAAGTTCGAAGACAAAAGGAGGATGAATTACTGCTACTAATCCAAATTCACTGCTGTAAATACCAAAGCTAGACAAGCAAACTTATTGGCTACAGTACTGTTTTCAGTTATCATTATTGTGGTTTTCCTACGTAGTGCTCACAAACTTTGCTTGGGTCATTTCTGACAATCCTGTGAAAACAAGGCCCCCTTTTCTCTTCCAGGTTCAAACCACCGTGAAGCGCCAGTGGGTGCAGTTTAAAACCCAGTGGAACCAGCGCTGGAGAGGCCGTCGCTCTGCCCGGTCCACCTCTAATGTCACGATGTCCGCCAACGATCCTGCTGTTTACATCTGCCATCAGGATCCCAGAAACGAAGCGGCCAACAATAAGGGTGAAGAGGGAGCTGAAGTCATCGCTTTGAAAATCATAGAACCAGAGTCATCTGCTTGAATGTGAAGCAAAACAGCATTGTGATCACTGAGCCTCCACTTCCTGGGAGAAAGATAGACCATACATTTAAAGTGACCCCCATCCTCCCAGGAGCAGAACATATCATTCGTGAAGAATAATTAAGTGAATTTGTCCATAGTGAATCTGAGGAAAGTTATATTTGGTACTATTGCTTTGGGAGACAGTCTAGGAATGGAGTCTCCCACTGCAACACTTGTGAACTCCATTATTCATCCAGGACTGAGATGTGGGTGTCATAGGAATATAAGCAGAGTATCCAAGAAAAAAACAATTAAATTGACATAGTTCAGATACAGGGTGCTCCTTATTAATCTTGAGCCATTTATACCTTTGCAAAGTTAAAATAATTGTCAATATTCTTCTTTTTAACTCTAGACTTTGAATTAGGATATTTCTGTATTTGGCTATGGATCTGACTTTGAAATTGTTTTTATTTCCATCATTCTGCTGTTATTCCCAATATTTTACCATCCACACAATCCTGGCTGCACCAATTATAACATACCTCTGCAAGGCAAACTGACTTTCTAGAAGAAAGATGACTAAGCATGTGGGGGAAAAGACCTGCATTTGGCAGGCAGAGATAATGCTTTGAATGAAAAAGAAATTTAAAGTCCATTTGCTTGAAACTCTGCATGGACCAATTTGCTAATTGGTTTATTGATATTGTACAGTCAGCTTGGTTTGGGGCAAATCCTGTCTATTGGGCAAGCCTAAATGCTGTAAGGAATTGACCCTAATGTTCAATATGCTTTCAGCACTGACATTTATAAACCGGGAGGTCACAAAGAATCCATCACTAAATTTTTCACGAAACTACCAAAAATACAATTCCTAATGGAAGAGAATACCCTCTTTAAAGACAGTTTTCCACTTTCCTAAGCTCCAGGATTTATAAAGCAAATTACTCCAAGGTTTATAAAGCAAATTACCTCTTGCCCTTGGGTGCTATCTAGCTGTAAAAGATAAATTTGTTTAAGACTGGTAATTAAAAGACTCCATATAAGTCTATAAACTGCTTTCCACCGAGCTTCAAAGCTTAACAAGAGCTCAGTCTTTTCCAGGAAGATTCAGTAGGGCTAGTCAGAAATGAGTTTGTAGTTTACCTCTTGGTTGCTGCTATTAGAAAAACAGGAGAAAAAATGTAACCATGACCACATACGAGTTCATGTTAAAATAAAAGTTTCTCATTAAAACCCAATATTACATTCCGATGTCTCTCTTCAGAATCAGATCTTTGAAAAATCCCTGAATAAACCAGTATCACTACTGGCACTGAAATTTATTTGTTAATTTGCAACAGTAATCAGAGTTACCATTATTTAATTTGTATGCTAAATGAGAAACTCTCCAAATTTCAATTCTCATCCATGTCATCTTATGCCACTGCCTTTCACAAATGAGTTAGCTATGGAGAGACAATAAGTTGATTTGTTCTGGTTACATATTTAGTGCACCCAAAGAAAATTAGATTCCTCCAATGAAAATGCATTTTGGATACTATAAAAGTTTATGTATGCTTTACTGAATATAAGGGAGTTGAAAAGAAGATATTTTTCCAATCACAGTGTTTATGTAGTGTGGTTCCTATTTTTGTTTACAAACATGGAAAACAGAGTATTCCAGGCAGCTCTCATACAAATGTTATAATATATTGCTGAAATTTGTAGATGTTTATTGTGCTTTATAGTAGGAGCTCAAAAAAACAAAATAGCTTATTGTAGAATTGGACATGCAGCCAAAATTATGTGAAATGCTCATGCTATGTATATGTATAAATTTAATACAGAATATGTTAAAAGCAAAAAGATGTATAATTGCATATTTTTCTAAAGAAATATATGTTCACCTTTTCATTCATTCATCTTGTCTCCTGTTCATTCCATGCTCTGTTTTTCATTTCAGCTGCAGACTGCTGACATCCCATCTAGTTTGTACTGTGGGGGGAGGATAAGACAATCCAAATAATAGGTTAGAGACTGTAAAATCATCAAGGCTATTTTCTTTATTACTTCTTAGTCTTCAATTTGACTATAAACTCAGTGTCACAGTTCTCATGCTCGATATAGCATGAGTTTGGGAAATACAACAGAGAAATCTAGGGCAACAAAATATTATATGGTTTTATTGTTCTTTTTTTCCCTTCATTCTGAGACAGACATGAACTGTCCAACATTTTCACATTACATCAAATCATTAGAAGTGTTGTAATCACTGGTTTTTAATACAGTTTGGGAGTTAGACTAAGCCTAGCTAAAAGACAACTAATTAAATATCACAGAATGCACAGGGCCACTATTGGAAAGATGCTCAGAGCTGAAGAGCGTAAAATGGAAAAAAATGATGATTGAATGAGAACTGTGGTGAGCTAATAAAGGGGAACAGGAGCAACTTGTAGAGTCTTCACATTATGTGATAGCATTCAAAATCGTTGGCTTCATGAGATCTGGAGGACTTTTGCAGAAAGGATAGATAAAGGCCACATCTTTCCTTCTGTATACTGAAGGGCAGTAAAAAATACATATCATTGCCCTTGTGATCTTGAAGAACAAGAGAAATTTCCCATTATACCATAAAAATCAGATTCTTCAGTAGGGTAACTTGAACTCAGATGGCCAGATGCCCAACTGCTTTAGTCCTGAATACAAAATGACCTAAAATAGGCCTATTGATGCTCTCGTGGATGCCATAGTCCCTGCAGAAGGGAAAGATGATAGAAAAGATAGGAAGGAGGTACTACCAGCATGCAGCTCCATCCTTCTCATTCATTCACTCATTTGTTGAACAGATATTTCTCACACCTTTCATCCAGCTATACAACAAATATTTTTTAACAGTAATTACCTTGGTGACATTTCTTTTCAGTGGTAACTGCTTCTTTCCTATGTCAGTAATGACAAAATCAAAACCTTCTGAATGAACCATTACCTTAAAATCATAGCACTGATATTTCTGAGGTGGCAAAGAAAGTAACACAGATGCCTGGAGGTGGTAGCTGGGTGTCGTCTTCCTCCTCACTTGCACTAGGCAGGAGAGCTCAAGTTATAAAACACCATTCTCAGGACAAGATCCCTGGACAACGTCTTAGCTAAGACTCATTTCTCAACAACAAGCTCTAAAGTAGTGGTTCTTCCATTCACTAGATTATAGCTCAACTGCTCAGCATACAAATTAACACTATAGAGTTTAAGCTAAGATTATTTATTAAAAGGGGAGATTAGAAGCCTTTTGGAAAGGCAATCAGGGCAACTAAATAACTAAATAAAGACGAGTTCAAATGAACTACTCCTTACTTAAGCTGATGTAAGACTGATTTTACAGAACTAATAAATAAATAATTGTGGAGTGGGATACAAGGGAGAACAGAGGAAGCAATAACTGGAAACTTAAAAGAGGGTGGTAAAATCTATATATGTGAAGGCAAAGGAAGGTAGAGATACCATATTTGAAAGTTAATAATTAGATATTTTTGAAGATTTTTGATCTTTAAGATATGGGATTAAAATCTGTTTAATATCTCTGAATAACATAAATTACTGAAGTAGAGAAAATACAGTCATTGAAAGTGTACCAACATAGGTCAAGAACATTTTCTTTTATCATATCTCCCTCCATTTGGATCAACAACTCATTTTGAAAGATTACAGACTTACCATGCTCTTAGCCATTGGTGAGCCAGTCTGTTGGGTCACTGATCAATATTCATTTTCTATATAATGCTAGCTAACTAGGACACCAATCAAGTTAATTCTGGACCAATAAATCTAAATAAAATCTGAATAAAAATCTAACGCCTTCTGTCTAACTTTCCTAGAAACCCTTTCACTGAGACTAAAACTGTGCCTCCCCTCGTTGCCTACTGACCAGCAATGCCACTGCACGTCACTGCAGTCTCCCTTGCCTAAGAGACCCATTAGCTTATTTTAATTTGGAGGAACTGCTTCCAAATAAAATCTGAGAGTATTGTTAGTGAAGTGTTGAAAAGAAATTCATAAAAACCAGTTGAGATGTCTCTAATGAAAAAAACAACTTTCAGAATAAAACAGGAAATCTGATTCCTTCCAACTCTGCCAGACTGGTTGAGCAAAAATAGCACACTGTTGTTCCCTACAGAAGCCCTGTATTTAAGAGTATACCCAGTTGCAAAGTCCTGAAAGTTTTGCACAGCAGAGTGAGTGATTAGTCTCAGAGCAGCAAGCATTTTGTTGAATGTTGAGCCCTCCCCATTACACCCATGTTTTTGTACATTGTCATCATGAGAAGAATATTGCAGGACCTAAAGTTGTGGATACTGTCCCTTAAACAAGAATGATTTCAGAAGAAGAAGAAGAAAAACACCAGTAATTGAAACACTGTTCTCAATCTATATAGGCCTGTAGATATTAGCTCACCTACTCAATATAACATCTAAATCTTTGTTTATCCCTAGTTTAGTGATCAGAAATCTAAGTGGAAGAGAAGTTGAATCACTTGACCACTATCACATGGTTAGTAGGTGGCTGGGTTAGGATTTGAATCACCTGTACCCAATTCTTCTGTTTTTTAAATCACTGTTTTGGTTGACCCTACAAACTATCCTGCCATGTAAAGCATGACCATTTCCCTCTTAGTTCTAAAGGATATCAGTTATCTCCTGCTGATTGAGAAGGAAAGTTATGGTTCATACATATATCTTTTTAGTCCAGAATTAACTTGATTGGTGTCCTAGTTAGCTAGCTGCTGGAATGTGATACACCAGAAACAGAAGAGCTCTTAAAAGGGGAAATGTGTATTAAGTTGGAAGTTTACAGTTCTAAGGCCATGAAAATGTCCAAATTAAAGAAAGTTGGTAAAAATGTCCAAATGAAGGCACCAGCAAGAGTTCATTCAAGAAAGACCAATGAAGTTCAGGGTTTCTCTCTCAACTAGAAAGGCACATGGCAAATATGGCAACGTCTGCTAGGTTTCTCTCCAGGCTTCTTGTTTCATGAAGTTCTCCCAGGGGCGTTTTCCTTCTTCTTCCCCAAACATCGCTCATTGCTTGGGCTCTCATGGTTCTCGTGGCTCTGAAGCTTTCTCCAAAATGTTCCCTCTTTTAAAGGATTCCAGCAAAGTATTCGAGACCCACCTGGAATGGGTAGAGTCCTATCTCCCTCTAATCAATGTATAATACCCACATTTGGGTGTGTCACATCTCCATGGAGACAATCTAATTAAGTTCCCAACCTACAATGTCAATGGGGATTAAAAATAACAGCTGCCTCCACAAGATGGATCAGGATTTCAACATGGCTTTTCTAGGGTACATAATCCTTTCAAACCAGCACAATTGGTGATCCACAGATTCCATCAAATATGAGGGATCTTTCAATGAAATTCATTTTTCTGTAGTCAGAAGGAGTGATGATCTCTTTCTTTAGCCAGAGGGTTTTTCACATACAGTTCTGGCTTCCACCACTTCCACTTGGAATATGGTCTTTGTGAGGATATTTGGAAGACAAAACACATTTTGGGAAACTTTCCATGACTTTCAGTGGTAACAACAGACCTAATTTGAGGCCTACTGAGAGCTGAATAAAAGAAGGCAGGCCAATAGGGGCAAGATGGCAGCTTAGTAAGGGGCAGAATTTAGCTCGTCCTCCAGAGCAGCTAGTAAATAGTCAGGAACAGTACAGGGCCGCATCAGTGACTGGACACATAATATACACCAGTCTGGACAAGCTGGACTGACTGAGACCCCACACAGAACTGTAAGTCCCCCAAGCCATGGAGGCCAGTGCCCCTTCCCCCACCCCCACCCCACACCATGGGTACGGCAGTCTGGTTCCCTGAGGGGAAAGGAAAGAGACTTTATAAAAGCAGGGGCTTAGCTCAACCAAACTCCAATTGTGGAATTAATTAACAAATTCTGACTACTGAAAATAGGTCCCCAACTTAGATAAACCTGGAATAAGAGTTAAATGTACTAGTTTTTGTCCTGGCAGAGATGGGGCAGGGCTGATGGAGCACATGCACACAGAGGCTTTTTGGATCAGACAGCACAAAATACTTGAAAAGGGCTGGACCCTAAAAAAGGGGGGGGGGGCACACAGAGCCTGGAGATTATAAAGCAATGTACCAACTTAAGCTCTTGACTAACAATCCTGAGTTAATTGGGGTCCTGCTCAGAAAAGGATTTTTTGGCTTTGTTTCTACTACTTAACAGCTCATTAGATAGAATTGTAAGGCTTCTCAGGCTCCAACTTCCGAGGTGAGGGCAGAATGAATCTTGGCTGAATGACAAAGTGGCTGGTCAGGTAAAAGGAGTTTATTCCCTGGAGGCTGTGCTTTCTCCAGGAGACGGGTGGGGCCCAGTTCAGGTGAAATCCCTCCCTCAAGGAATTCAGTCCCCAGGGACTGGAAAACTGAAGCAATTAAAGCCAGCCTACAACCTCTCCTCTGTCTTAACCACACCCACAGCAGGGAAAGTCTGCTGAAGTTAAAGGCACCACATCACCTTATGCTGATGGGAAGCCACAGGCAAACAAGCACTATATACTGGGTAGGATAGGGAACACACAGTGTCTAGAGACTTCATAGGAAAGTCTCAACCTGCTGTGTCTCACCCTCAGGGAAAATTGATGCAGGTAACTCTTTCCTCCTGAAAGGAGGCCAGTCCAGTCTGGGAACACCTGACTAGGGTCTATAATATGAGTAGACCCTCCTAAAACCAAAAAAAAAAAGGCTCCATATAAGCAAGACAAGAAACAAACAAAAAAAAGAGAATAGAAAGATTCTGATCCATTAAACAAAACCTATACTAGAGCTCCAGAATAAGCTGAACTGAATGTCAAAGCACAGATAAAGAACAAAACCATCCAGCAAGAAAATCCTAGGAAAAAGAGTAAAAACAATCTCCAGAATAAACCAACTAAGGAAATCAAATGCCTAGACACCAATAAAAAATAATGAGTTATACTAGGAAAAATCAAAGATATGGCCCAATCAAAGGAACAAACCAATAATTCAAATTAGATGCAGGAGTTGAAACGAATTAATTCAGGATGTTCAAACAAACATGGAAAATCTCATCAAAAATCAAATCAATGAGTTGCAGGGGGATATAAAGAAGACAATGGGAGATCAAAAAGAAGTCAAAAGTCTGAAAAAACAAATCACAGAACTTATGGGAATGAAAGGCACAGTAGAAGAGATAAACAAAGTAAACCTACAATGATAGATTTGAAGAGGCAGAAGAAAGGATTAAGGAACTGGAGGACTGGACATTGAGGTCTGACCCACAAAAGAAAATATAGAGAAAAGAATGCAAAAATATGAGCAGGGTCTCATGGAATTGAATGACAACATGAAGCACACGAATATATATGTTGTGGCTGTCCCAGAAGGAGAAAAGAAGGGAAAAGGAGGAGAAAGACTAGTGGAGGAAATTATCAATGAAAAATTTTCATCTCTTATGAAAGAAATAAAATTACAGATCCAAGAAATGCAGTATACCCCAAGCAGAATAGATCCAAATAGACATCCTCCAAGGCACTTACTAATCAGACTGTCAGATGTCAGACAGAAAGAGAGAATTTTGAAAGCAGCAAGAGAAAAGCAATCCATCATATACAAGGGTAGCCCAATAAGAGATGTGTGGATTTATCAGGAGAAACCATGGAGGCGAGAAGGCAGTGGTATAACATGTATAAGATTCTAAAAGACAAAAACTGTCAACCAAGAATTCTATATCCAGCAAAATTGTCCTTCAAAAAATGAGGGGGAAATTAAAACATTTTCAGACAAACAATCATTGAGATTGACTGGCTCTGCAAAAAACGCTAAAGGAAGGACTAGAGGCAGATAGAAAAAGACAAGAGAGAGAGGTGTGGAGAAGATTGTAGAAATGAAGACTATCAGTAAAGGGAAAGGGAAAGGGAAAAAGAGAAAAAAATTATATATGTCATATAAAATCCAAAAGGCAAAATGGTAGAAGAAAGTACTGCCTTTACAGTAATAACACTAAATGTTAATGGATTAAACTCCCCAATCAAAAGACAAAAACTGGCAGAATAGTTTAAAAAACAGGACCCATCTATATGCTGTCTACAGAAGACTCATTTTAGACCCATGGACAAACATAGTGAAAGTGAAAGGTTGGTAAAGATATTTCATGCAAACAACAATCAGAAAACAGCAGAAGTAGTTATACTAATATCCAACAAATTAGCCTTCAAAGGTAAAACAATTAAAAGAGACAAAGAAGGACACTATGTATTAATAAAAGGAACAATTCAACAAGAAGACATAACAATCATAAATATTTATGCTCCGAGCCAGAATACTCCAAAATACATGTGGCAAATACTGATAGGAGAAATAGACACCTCTACCATAATAGTTGGAGACTTCAATTACTGGCTTTCAGTAATGGATAGAACATCTAGACAGATGATCAATAAGGAAACAGAGAATTTGAATGATTCAATAAATGAACTAGACTTAACAGACATTTATAGAACATTGCATCCCACAACAGCAGGGTATATCTTTTTCTCAAGTGTTCATGGATCATTCTCAAGGATAGATCATATGCTGGGTCACAAAGCAAGTCTCAATAAATTTTAAAAGATTGAAATCATACAAAACACTTTCTCCAATCATAAAGGAATGAAGTTGGAAATCAATAACAGGCAGAGGGCCAGAAATTTCACAATTATATGGAGACTAAACAACACACTCTTAAACAACAAGTGGGTCAAGGAAGAAATTACAAGAGAAATCAGTAAATATATCAAGGCAAATGAAAATGAAAACACAACATATCCAAACTTATAGGATGCAGCAAAGGCAGTGCTAAGAGGGAAATTTATTGCCTTAAATGTCTATATCAAAAAAGATGAAAGAGCAAAAATCAAGGAATTAACTGTTCATTTAGAGGAACTAGAGAAAGAATAGCAAACTAACCCCAAAACAAGCAAAAGGAAAGAAATAATGAAGATTAGAGCAGAAATAAATGAAATTGAGAACATGAAAACAATAAAAAAATTAAAAAGTCAACAAAACCAGAAGTTGGTTCTTTGAGAAAATCAATAAAATTGATGGACCCTTAGCAACGTTGACAAAAAGAAAAAGAGAGAGGATGAAAATAAATAAAATCAGAAATGGGAGGGAAGACATAATCACTGACCTTGCAGAAATAAAGGAGTTAATGAGAGAATACTACAAGCAACTATACGCTAATAAACTAGACAACATAGATGAAATGGACAACTTCCTAGAAAGGTATGAACAACCAACATCAACTCAAGAAGAAATAGATGACCTCAACAAATCATTCACAAGTAAACAAATCGAAGCAGTCATCCAGAAGCTCCCAAAAAAGAAAAGTTCAGGACCAGATGACTTCACATGTGAATTCTACCAAGCATTCAAGAATTAGTACCAATCTTGCTCATACTTTTCAAAAAAATTGAAGAAGAGGGAAGGCTATCTAACTCATTCTATGAAGCCAACATCACCCTTACACCAAAGCCAAAAGCAAAAATACAACAAGAAAAGAAAATTATGACCAATCTCTCTAATGAATATAGATGTAAAAATCCTCAACAAAATTCTTGCAAATCAAATCCAGCAACACATTAAAAGAATTATACACCATGACCAAGTGGAATTTGTTCCAGGTATGCAAGGATGGTTCAACGTAAGAAAATCAATTAATGTAATACACCATATCAGCAACTCAAAGCAGAAAACTACATGATCATATTGATTGATGGAGAAAAGGCATTTGACAAAATTCAACATCCTTTATTGATGAAAACACTTCAAAGAATAGGAATAGATGGGAAGTTCGTCAACATGATAAAGGGAATATATGAAAAACCCACGGCTAACATCATCCTCAATGGGGAAAGACTGAAAGCTTTCCCCCTAAGAGCAGGAACAAGACAAAAATGTCCACTGTCACCATTGTTATTCAACATTGGGTTGGACATTCTAGTCAGAGCAATTAGACAAGAAAAATAAATACAAGGCATCAAAATTGGAAAGGAAGAAGTAAAACTTTCACTGTTTACAGATGATATGATACTACTGTATGTCAAAAACCCTGAAAAATCCACAGCAAAGCTACTACGGCTAATCAATGAGTACAGCAAAGTGGCAGTGTACAAGATCAACACTCAAAAATCAGTAGACACTACAAATGCAAGAAAAAATGGTCCTCATGCTTTCTGTCTGTCTGATTGTGACAGTCAAGATTGAATAGGGGAATACAGGAAAGTTGAAAAACATGGGGAAGGAAATAATATTTGCAACTCAGAAATAAACTTTAAATAGCAAATGGCCTTTTTACTCAATAAATAAATAAATAAATAAAAATCAGTAGAGTTTCTATACACTAATAAGCAACCTGAGGAGGAAATCAAGGGAAAAACTCATTTACATTTTTGTAATGTAATATTTAGGAATAAATTTAACTAAGGATACAAAAGACCTATACACAGAAAACTACAAGAAATTGCTAAAAGAAATAACAGAAGACCTAAATAAATGGGAGGTCATACCATGTTCATGGAGTAGAAGACTAAATATAATTAAAATGCCAATTCTACCTAAATTGATTTATAAATTCAATGCAATACCAATTAAAATCCCAAAAACTTACTTTGCAGAAATAGAAAAACCAATAACCAAATATTTGGAAGGGCAGGGTGTCCCAAATAGCTAAAAATATCTTGAGAAAGACAAATGAAGTGGGAGGTCTCACACTCCCTGAATTTAAGGCATATTACGAAGCTACAGTGGCTCAAACAACATGGTACTGGCATAAATATAGATATACTGACCAATGGAATTTAATTGAGTGTTCAGATATAGACCCTTTCAGTTATGGACTGTTGATCTTTAATAAGGCAGTCAAGCCACCTCACCTGGTACAGAGCAGCCTCTTCAATAAATGATGCTTAGAGAATTAGATATCCACACACAAAAGAATGAATGAGGATCCATATCTCACACCTTATACAAAAATTAACTCAAAATGAATCAGAGACCTAAACATTAGAACTAAGACCATAAATCTTTCAGGAGAAAATGTAGGAAAATATCTTATAAAACTTGTGATAGGACATGGTTTCTTAGATCTTACACCCAAAGCACAAGCATTGAAGAAAGAAATAGATAAATAGAATTCCTCAAAATTAAACAGTTTTGTGCATCAAAGAACTTTGTCAAGAAAGTAAAAAGACAGCCTATGCAATGAGAGACAAAATTTGGAAACCACATATCAGATAAGGGTTTAGTATCCAGAATATATTAAGAGATTCTTCAACTCAACAACAAAAAAGACAAACAATCCAATTTAAAAATGGGCAAAAGACATGAACAGACACTTCTCCGAAGAGGAAATACAAATGGCTAAAAGGTACATGAAAAGATGCTCAACTTCCCTGGCTATTAGGGAAATGCAAATCAAAACCCACAATGAGATATCATCTTACACCCACCAGAATGGCTGTTATCAAAAAAACAGAAAATGATAAGTGCTGCAGTGGCTGTGGAGAAAGAGGAACACTTATCCACCATTGGTGGGAATGTAAAATGGTATAACTGCTGTGGAAAGCACTTTGGCGGTTCCTCTGGAAACTAAGTATAGAATTGCCATATGATCCAGCAGTACCATTGCTAGGTATCTATTCAGAGGACATGAGGACAAGGACACAAATGGACATTTGTACACCTATGTTTATAGCAGCATTATTTACAATTGCCAAGAGATAGAAACAACCCAAATATCTATCATCAGATGAGTGGCTAAATAAGCTGTGGTATATACATATGATGGAATATTACACAGCTGTAAGGCAGAATAAAGTCATGAAGCATGTAACAACATGAATGGATCTTGAAGACATTATGCTGAGTGAAAGTAGCCAGAAATCAAAGGACAAATACTGTATGGTCTCACTGATATGAACTAACATTAATAAGTGAACTTGGAAAATTTCAGTTATGATAACAGGTTATCAAGAGAGAGAAATAGAGTAGAGATTGGATAATTGGTGCTGAAGAAAAACAGATTGTGCAACAGGACTGATTATAAAAACTCAGAAATGGATAGAACAATACTACCTGATTGTAGCACAAGAATATAAGTACACTGAATGAAACTGAATGTTAGGATGATAGAGGGAGAAGTATTGAGGGCATGTATGAAACCAGAAGGAAAGATAGAATATAAAGACTGAGATGATATAATTTAGGAATGCCTAGAGTGTACAATGATGGTGATTAAATGTTAAAATTAAAAAATGTTTTTGCTTGAGGAAGAACAAAGAAATGTCAGTATTGCAGGGTGTTGAAAATAGATGGTCATTCATATTTTAAAACTTCAACTTCTGCATGAGACCAAATGTAGAAATGTTTATTTGGTGCAAACTTTATATTTTGACTAGTGCATTTCCTAATTTAACTTGTATGGTCAGTTTAATTGAACACCATAAGTACGTGGAATCTTGAATAGGGCTTGAGATTTCACTGGTTTGTCCAGGTTAGTGTGTTGCCCCTGCTAAATTTCAGAGTGATTTGAACAGGAAATGAAGGAATATTTGCAAAGGCCCCTTGGGATAATGAGGGAAAAGGGGGGAAAGTCAACTTCCCCATTTGGAGAATTCCTGATATTCTCACAAGCAATAGGGACAACCAAATCAATAGACAGAGCCCTCAATCTTTGGGTTTTCCCCTATGAAAATTATCCTTACAAAGGATAGGCTAAGCTTACTTAAAATTAGCCTAAGGAGTCACCCCCAGAGAACCTCTATTTTTGCTCAGATGTGGACTCTCTCTCTCTAAGCCGACATAGCAAGTGAATTCACTGCCTTGCTCCCTCTATGTGGGACATGGCTCCCAGGGGTGTTCTGTTCCCTGGCAACATGGGACAGAAATCTTGGGACTCAGCATCATGGGATTGAGAAAACTTTCTCAACCAAAAGGGGAAAAAGAGAAATGAGACAAAATGAAGTGTCAGTGGCTGACAGATTTCAGAGTCTAGACGTTACCCTGGAGGTTATTATTATGCATTCTATAGATATCCCTTTTTTTAGTTATGGTGTATTAGAGTGACTAGAGGGAAGTACCTGAAATTGTAGAGCTGTGTTCCATTTGCCATGTTTCTTGAAGATGATTGTATAATGACATAGTTTTTACAATGTGACTGTGTGTTTGTGAAAACCTTGTGTCTGATGGTCTTTTTGTCTATGGCATGGACAGATGAGTAAAAAAATATGGAAAAATAAACAAATAATAGGGGGAACAAAGGTTAGAATAAATTGAGTAGATTGAAATACTACTGGTCAATGAAAGAGGGGGTAAGGGGTATGGTATGTATGAGTTTTTTCTTTTTTTTTAAATATCTTTTACTGGAGAGATGCAAATGTTCAAAAAAATGATCATGGTGATGAATATACAGCTACGTGATGATAGTGTGAGCCATTGATTGTACACCATGCATAGAATGTTTGTATGTCAAGTTATTTGTATGTTTGTTTATTAAGGTTTATAATAAAAATTTTTTAAAAAATGAATTTTCTAAAAAAATGAACAAATAAACTATATCCAGGATGTATACAAATACATAGTAATGATAGCTAATTTTGTAGGAGGAACAATTAAAATAAAATTAAAGCAAAACCAACAAGTAAGCAAGCAGAAAAAAACTCCACAAAAATAATACTGCCTTCCCTGTATTATCAAATAATAATAAAGATGGGAGGATGTGGATGTCTGTCACACTATTTCAAAAAAAATACTAGGAATTTTTGCCCTGGCAGAGTGGGGCAGAGCTGACAGTAAAAAAAAAAAAAAAAAGAGGCTTTTTTAGTTGGACAGCACAAAATACTGCAAAAGGGCTATACTAGCTTGCTAGCTGCTGGAATACAACACACCAGAGATGGATTGGCCTTTAAAAAGGGGGATTTATTTCATTAGTACTTCAGAGGAAAGGCAACTAACTTTCAACTGAGGTTCTTTCTTATGTGGGAAGGCACAGGATGGTCTCTGCTGACCTTCTCTCTAGGCCTCTGGGTTCCAACAACTTTCCCCAGGGTGATTTCTTTCTGCATCTCCAAAGGCCTGGGCTGAGCTGTGAGTGCTGAGATGAGGTATGCTGAGCTGCTTGGCCTGTGCTACATTGTGCTCTCTCATTTAAGCACCAGCCAATTAAGTCAAACATCATTCATTGCAGCAGGCACACCTCTTAGACAACTGCAGATGTAATGAGCAACAGATGAGGTTCACATACCATTGGCTCATGTCCACAGCAACAGAACTAGGCACCTTCACCTGGCCAAGTTGACAACTGAATCTAACTACCACACCAGGGATCCAGGAAGATGGTGGAATAGGATAGGTCAAGTTCATCTCTTCTCCAAGGAACAGCTAGAGAAGGGATTAAAGGTAACTGTGATGGCGATTCTAGGATGTAAGTGCCCCAGGAGGGTCTTCCACACCACATATGGAGGCCCTGGTTGCAAAAGCTGAAGAATTGAGATGCAGAGAACCAAAAACCATCCAGCTGGTGCAAACAGCCTAATGTGCCCCTTTCCAAATGGAAGCCCAGAGCCATCAGGAATGCATGGGCAGGAAGACCAAGACTAGGAATGCTCTTTCTGTGTATCTGCCATGCCGCACCCTTCTCCTGCACTCAAAGCTCTGCCTGAGATGCACCATGTATCCATGCCCCCTGCACCACACCTCTACAACCCCATTACCCACACCCCAGGCACAAAGGCACCAGCATCTCCAAACCTGTACCAGCATCACCACACTGTTGTTCCCTGCTCTGCACCCTACATCCTGCTGCACATCCATCCTGCAAATACAAAGCTGTAGACTACTGAAGGAAATCAACTTACAAAGTGAGCCAATCAATATATTTACATGCCACAAAGACAGAAGATCACTATGCTTATCAAGATGAGGTCAGACATGGGCCAGCCTAATGACCTAATTAAAACACCAGTGGAGGCATGGACTTTGGAACAACTAATCAAAAATTTTCATATAACTCTACTAAATAAAATAAATGGGATGGCTAATGACATAAAGGAGATCAGGAAGACACTAGAAGACCATAAAGAAGAATGTGAAAGAATAAATAGAAAAATAGCAGATATCACATAGATTGAGGATGTGACAGACCAAGTAAAAAATATACTAGAGACACACAACAGCAGATTTGAAGAGGCAGAAGAAAGAATAAGCGAACTAGAGGACAGAACAATTGATTTTGAATATTCAAAACAGCAAATGGCAAAAAACATGGAAAATTTTAAATTGGATCTCAGGGAAATGATGGGTAAAACAAAGTGCAGAAATATAATAATCATTGGTGTCCTAGAAGGATAAGAGAAGAGTAAAGGGCTAGGAAGATTAGTTGAGGATATAATGGGGGAAAACTTCCCAACCCTTATAAAGGATATGAATATGCAAATCAAAGAAACCAAATGAACTCCAAATAGAATAAATCCAAATAGGCCTTCCCCAAGAAACATAGTAATCTGTCAAATGATGATGAGAAGCAGAAAATCCTAAAAGTGGTAAGAGAAAGAACAATCTACTATATACAAGGGAAAACAAATAAGAGTTTACACTACCCAACTGGCAGTGGTATGACATATTTAAAATCCTGAGAGAGACTTCCAGCCAAGAATTCTGTACTCAGCCAAATTGTTCTTCAAAACGAGGGGAGAGATTAAAATTTTCACAAACAAGCAAATCCTGAAAGAAATTGTCAACAAGAGACCAGCCCTACAAGAAATACTAAAGGCAGTTCTGCCAGTTAAAAAAAAAAAGACAAGAGAGGGAGGACTGGAGGAGGGCACAGAATTGAAGAGTACCATCAAGGGTAACTTAAAGGATAAAAAGAGATAGAGGGGGTGGTGTGACAGTTGCTCAGCAGGTAGAATTCTCACCTGCCATGCCAGAGACCCAAGTTTGATTCCTGGTGCCTACCAATGTGGGGGGGGGGTGGAAATTTAAAAAAAAGAGCGAGATAGGGGAAAAAGAATATATAGATCTGACAGACAAAATCCAAAGGATAAGATGGTGGATTCAAGAAACACCTTTTCAATAATAACTTTGAATGTTAACAGACTAAAGTTACCAATTAAAAGACACAGATTGGCAGAATGGATTAAGAAATATAATCCAGCTATATGCTCCTTACAAGAGACTCATCTTAGACACAAGAATACAAATAGATTGAAAGTGAAAGGATGGGAAAAGATGCTCCTCGCAAATTGTAACCAAAAGAAAGTAGGAGCAACTATACAATATCAGACAAAATAGACTTTAAATGTAAAGATGTCATAAGAGACAAAGTATGCTATATATAAATAATAGAGACAATTCACCAAGAAGAAAGAACAATCATAAATGTTTATGCTCCCAATCAAGGAGCTCCAAGAACATGAGACAGACATTGGCAAAACTGAACAGAATACAGGTTTCAACAATAATAGTAGGAGACTTCAATACACCACTCACCTCTATAGACAGAGCAACCAGATGAGGGTCAACAAGGAAACAGAGAAGTTAAACAACTTGATAAATGAATTAGACCTAATAGACATATATAGGTCATTATACCCCAGAACAGCAGGATATACATTTTTCTCTAGTGCTCATGGATCATTATCCAAGATAGTTCATATGCTGAGGCATAAAACAGGTTTTATAAATTTGAAAACATCCTTTGTGGGATCTTATATATTGCCCTAGGTGTTCTTTAGGATTGGCTGGAATGGTTTTGGTTGGGGTTTGGCAAGTTATGATACGTAGCAATCTAATTGAAGTTTGCATAAGAGCAAACTGCAGAGTAGCCTCTCGACTCTATCTGAACTCTCTCAGCCATTGAAACCTTATTTGTTATACTTCTTTCCCCCCATTGGTCAGGATGGCACTGTTGATCTCAAAGTGCCAGGGCCAGACTCATTTCTTTTAGTCTCTAGTATCTTAGAGCAGCTAGAACTAAAAACCTAAAATTGTGGAATTGTATCCCATACCAAACTCTGAAATCTGTTGTACAACTAATTGTTGGGCTGTGCTTTGAAATGTATTACTTTTTTGTGTGTACATATTATTTTTCACAAAAAAAGAAAGAAAAAGTGATGATAAAAATATATATATATATTCCTTTCAGCGTCCAATATTCTGGAGCAGCTAGAAGGAAAAATCTGAGATGATGGTATGGTAGCCCATGACAAACTCTGGGATCTGTCCTGTAACTACTTGTTGAAGAGTGTGTTGAAAACTATTGCTTTTTTCATTTTTCTTTGCTTTGTTTATATGTTATATTATGCAATAAAAAAGTTTTTAAAAAAAAATTAGGCAGGGTGCACTTCCTACCATTTATAATAAGACTTCCATTTGTTGGTTTCAAGAACTTGTGCCTGAATAGTTAGGATGGTCAGGACCATGAACACTCATCCAGGCATTCAACTATGCTCCAGTAGTGGAGAGAAGTAGAGAATGAGGAAAGAAGAGGTCCTGAGGAACCACAGGGTCAGCCAAGATAGCAATCAGGACTGTTGGCTGCCTCTCCTGATAGCATGCCAGAAGAAGCTATAAAACAGGGGGACACATGCATTTCAAGAATTAATAATTAATGAAGAAAAAAAGGAAAATAAAAAAACAAGTAAAAATGAGAAAACCCTAAGCTTCTTGAACCAGTACTGCATTTTGAGGAGAGATGGAGGAGCAGCAGTGGTCTGGAGAGCAGCTAGAGGTAATGAAATTGAGCAAAAGCACTTTATTAACTACTGCTCTTGACTTTCTGTTGCGTTGGAACATGACTTGTGGCAAAAGATCTGACTTCTGGTATCGGTGCCCATGGGATACATTGCAAATGTCCTGAAGGAGTAAGGAATTTATGGAACCAATGAAGTATGCACCAAGCAGCCACAAGGGGATTTCATTCCTCCCCTTCCTTCATTTCTTTGGAGCTCACAGAGTTGGTGGATTATACTTGGTAAATTGTCTCAACCTTGGTAGATTTTTCTCCACAAGTTTTAAAATTGGCCAGGTTTAATTTTCCTGGTGGAATAGCAGCAAGCAAAGAGAACAAAGATATTTCTGTAGTAACCGAGTCTTAATCCTCTGACCCATTCCCTTCATTCTCCTTAAATTCACCAGGACCCACAGAATAAGACTAGCTTTTGGCCATTCCTCAATAGACCTTATCAGACCAATTACTCCAAGAATAGGAGCTCATAGGCCAAAATAACTAGACATCAGTAGAGCACAACTATTCCAGAAGAAAGTCAACAATCTAAAGTACACAGTCTGCCAAAGAGTGATTGGGTAACATTGAAAAAGAATACCAAATAAGCTTGAAAATTGTTACTTGGGTAACATTGACAAAGAATTCCAAATGAGCTTGAAAATAAGTATTGAAGAACTTAAATATAGTAGCAAAATGGAAAGAAAGAAGAAATAATATTTAAAAAGTGGAAATATTGGTTATGAAAAGTGCAGCAGTTGAAATAACACTATATGAAATAGTTGAAACAAATAACAGCTAATCAGTGATATTAAAAATGAGTTAGTGAGTTGGAAGATCAGATTGGAAATCTCTCCTAGTAGAAGCAGGAAATGATGAAGAGATAGAAAACAGAAAAGAGAAACTAAGAGATATAAAGTTAAAAGTGTCAATATCTGGACAATAGGAGTTCAGAAGGATATGAAAAAATGAAAAAAAAAAAGAGAGAAGGGAAAATATTTGAAGAAATAATAATAAAATACTCCAGAATTAAAGGAAGATAAAAGACCTCAGCTAGAAAGTATTCAAACTCTTCCAAATAACTACCCAAAGCTAAGTCTCATTTAATCAAAAAAGATTGGGGCAAAAAGAAATCAAAATGGCATAAGAATAGGCTGAAGCTTTTCTCTTTTAGTGGTAAGGTAAAGATTTCAATAATTAAGAAAGCAATATGAAACTCACCAAAACTCCATCTCAAGGGAAGTATTACTACTTGGTCTGTCTATTAGCTCACTGACAAGCTCCATTCTTATGATTTGTCTTTATTTGACCTGACTCAGAGCATTCTCTTTGTCTTTATTTGACCTGACTCAGCGCATTCTCTATGTGAACAGCCCTATCACTAAGGGATTGATGAAAACAATAGGAAAAGCAATTATTTAAATTGCAGCTGCTTGAAGTGGTGATAGCAGTTGGAGTTAACTAGAAGTGGTCCAGAAATCTGGAAAAAGGAGAAAAAATGTTCATATGGAACTTTGAAAAGTTCTTACATATTCACTAACATCTAGAAGGTCATGTGCATTTACAAGGCTGGTGCACATGCCCAAGTAAGACTTTTAGAAGGTCCTAAACTCTTACATTTGGTTGATCATAAGACTGCCAAAAAAAAATTGGTGCAACTGTCAGCCAGAGCTTTAAGATATGCCACAATACACATACACCCAGGGTCCCTTGCTAAAGACTCAAAGACTTTGGTTCAAGGCACTTAAGGAAATCTCCATCCAGCTGAACACAAAGTGACCTGAGCAGAGACTTCAGTTGTCTCACAACATATAGACTCCATACATTACAGAAGTCATCGAGGAAATTCATTAAATAATAAAACATCATCATCATCAACAACAACAACAACAAACTCTGGGAGGAGAGGAAATATCTGATTTCCAGAATTGTTACATGATATTTTTTTAAATATCCTATTTGCAATGAAAATTACAAGACATTCAAAGAAACACACAATTATGGCCTATAGACTAAGGTAAATCATAATACAGGGTGAAGGATGGTATTGTCTGTATTTTAAAACTTCACCTACTATGTGAGCCCAAAGGAGGAGAGATTTATTTTGGCAAAAACCTAAATTTTCTGTAGCACACACTATAACTTAACCTGTCTGGCTAATTCAGTTAAACAACCTAAATATATGGACAGTAGAATTGGGAATGAGTTCTTGCAATTCTGTATAGCTTAATGTAATACCTGGATACATTCCAGAGTATGTTAGGCATATAATTACCCCAGAACTTTACATAATCATTTATTATGCTTACAGATTCTGAGGGTCAGGAATTATAGAAAATTTTGCTTAGACAGTTCTCACTTTGCAGGGAGAAGGGGGAGCTCTCATGAAGCTGCATTCAGAAGTCAACTAGGGTTGAAGTCATCTAAAGTGGATGAAGGATACTGTGCCAGTTTGAAGTTATTATATACCTCAGAAAAGCCATGTCCTTTAATCCTCATTCACTATTGCTGGGTGGAATCTTTTTATTGTTTCCATGGAGATATGACCCACCCAATTGTAGGTGGTAACTTTTGATTAGATGGTTTCCATGGAGATATGTCTCCACCCATTCAAAGTGGGGTTGCTTACTAGAGTCCTTTAAGAGGGATCCATTTTGGAAAAAGCCTGAGAACCACCAGAGCCACCAGAACTGATGGAGCCAACAGAATGGACAGAGCCCCCAAGGACGCCATTGAAGAGAAAGCTAGTGGATCTCACCATGTGCTTTTCCAGCTGAAAGAGAAATCCTGAACATCACTGGTCTTCTTGAACCAAGGTATGTTTCCTTAGATGCCTTGGATTGGACATTTCTATAGCCTTGCTTTAATTTGGACATTTTCATGGCCTTCAAACTGTAAACTAGCAACTTAATAAATTCCCCTTTTTAAAAGCTACTCCATTTCTGGTACATCACATTCCAGCAGTTTGCAAACTACAGCAGATGCATTTTCAAGGTATCTTACTCATATGACTAACATGGCCTTTACATAAAAAGTCTGCCCAACTTTGGTCTAAAGTTGGAAAACCTACCTGATTTGTTTTCACTTGTTAGTAATAGCAATGCACCCTCATTTTCTTACTTCAGGTCTATATCAACTATCCAACTCCAATGTTTTGCTGTCATTTAGGCCATAGGGACCTTGATGATCTCATCATTTCCCAGATAATCAGTGCCTGCTACATTGATGAAATCATGCTGATTGGGTCTAATCAGATATGACAGAATTTCATGGTATAATTTTTAATATAATTTAGTTAGAGCTATTAAAAAGGAAAAATGAGCAAATCATACAGTTAAAACAAACTGAAACTAATGACTCAACTGTGTACCAAATTGGTACTGTAACACAGAGAAACTAATCTTTCTAGAGACATGGACTTTATTATTAATAGTAATATTAGTATTGTAATTTTGAAACATTACATACGTTGTAGGATAAAGCATGTAACTAACTGTGCAAATTTTATTTTGAACCAATATTTTTACTGTAAGAGGAAAAGATAAACCCTAAATCAAATAAACTGAGAAAATCTTTGTGATAACCAACTTTAAATAGAAATATCAATATGAATGCTTGATATTTAAAACACGTATTGGCTTGGCTCTGTCCTTTGGAAATATAAAAAAAAGCAATGTCAACCTAGTAAATACTTTGACACAAGATTATGTTTTCTAAGTACCATCCTTCACTAAAAAGAACAAAATCTCCTTGAAAAAACAGTTAATTGATTCCAGGTCTGGAAGAGTTTAAAATACCTTATTGTGCCAAACAGCAAGAAATCACTCAAGAACTAATGGGGATATGTTAAAAGGACACAGGAACCTGTTTAAAGGGGTAGCCACTGGCCAAATTTGAGGAAAGTTGATTATCAATTGAATCATAGTTGTAACTGAGTGTAATACATTAAAAATTAAAAATCCACAAGACCACTTTGATCTCCAACTTTTGCAAGTTCCTCAAGATGTTGAACAGTAAAAGTTACCATATGACCTCTGACTATACCCAAGAGAAATGACAACACACATCCTCAAAAAGAAAGAAACATGATTGTTCTTAGCAGTATTATTCATAATATCCCAAAAGTGGAAACAACTCAAATGTCCAACAGCTGATGAATGGATAAACAAAATGTGGTATATCCATACAATGGAATATTATTCTCCATTAAAAGGAATGAATCACTAACACATGCTATAACATTGATGAACTTTGAAAGCAGCTGCTAAGTAAAGAAGCTAGTCATGTAAAACTACATATTATATGATTCAATTTATATGAAATATCCAGAATAGGCAAAAGTATATATACAAAAAGTAGATTTGTGGTTTCATAGGGCTGGGGGTGTGGTGGACATGGAAAATAACTGCTAATGGGTATGGAATTATTTGGGGGTGGGTGATGAAATGTTCTAAAATTAGATGATGCAATGATTGAACAACTGTGATGTATTAAAAAACATTGAAATATCCACTTTAAATTGGTGAATTAGATGGTATGTCAATTATATGTCAATAAAGCTGCTTTTAAAATTCAGACAGAGTAGATTTCAGAACAAGAAAAATTACCAAGTATAAAAACAAACACTCCTTCATGATAATTCACCAAAAATAGAAAAAATGGTAAATGTGTATGCACTTAAGATTGAAGCTTAATAAAACATAATGTAAATATGGTAAAATGGAAAGAAGCAATATTCAACTCCACAATTATAGTTGGAAACTTCAATGTTCATCTTTCAACAACTGAGAGAAAAAATAGAAAATCTGTAAGAATATAGAGAACCTGAACGATACAAATAAGTAATGACATAATCATATTTATAGACCACTGCACACAACAACATCAAAACACACATTCTTTTCGAGAGCACAGCACATTCAGCAACCTAGACCCTGTAATGGTCATCTTCAGGTGCAACCTGGCCAGATGGTGGTGCCTGGTTGTCTGGTCACCTGTCTGTTGCTACAAGAACATTTCATGGAATTAAACCATAACCACATTGGCAGCATGCACAGCTAATTGCATTTGCAATCAGCTAAGGGGAAGGTCTTCTGCAATGAGTGATGCTTAATCCAATTACCAGAAGGCTTTTAAGGAGGACTCAGAAGAGACAATCACCCTTCCTGCTTCAGCCAGACAGTCTCTCCTGAAAGTTTGTTGAGGACCTTCATCAGAATTGCCAGCTTGTGGCCTGCCCTACAGATCTTGGACTCTTACATCCCCATGAATATGTGAGACACTTTTATAAATTTTATGTTTACAGATATCTCCTGTTGATTCTGTTTCTCTAGAGAACCCTGGCTAATACAGACCCATATTAGGAGACATTAAACAAGTCTTAACAAATTTGAAAGAATTGAAATCATGCAAAATATGTTGACTATAATGAAATTAAATTAGAAAAACTTCATAAGAAAATAGCCAGGAAAATCCCAAATATTTAACAATTATACAACGCACTTCTGGATAACCACAGGTTCAAAGAAGGTATCACAGGAGAAAATAGAAAATATTTTGAACTGAATGATGACAAAAACAGTAAATAAGATTTGTGGGATATGACAAAAGCAGTGGCTAGAGGAAAATACATAACTCTAAATGCACTTATTAGAGGAAAATTTTCAGATCACCAATGATTTATGTTTCCATAATAAGAAAACAAAAACAAGGAGCAATTCAAGCCCAAAGCAAGCAAATGGAATAAAATAATGAAGATATAAGTAGAAATTAATGAATTTGAGAATATAAAACAATCTATTAAAATAAAGGAAGCCAAGAGCCATTTATCTGGAAAAACCAATACAATTGATAAACACAAAGTAGTACATACATAATGTATCCATTTATATAAGCTTGACAAACAAGCAAAATTAAATTATATTTTTCAGGGATGCATGACTAAGGGTATACATATAAAGAAAAATAAGGAAGTGATTACCTGATACATTGGGTTCATGGTTAACCCAAGTGAGCTTGGGAGTGGGGATAATATGGAATGGAAAAATGAAGAGCCCTGAGCTCTTGGGTTACATGTATTCAACAGCTTCACCTGAGTAATGTTTATATAGGTGATTGCTTATTAATAATTGGTTAAACTGTACATTTGTATTTATGAACTTTTCCTGGGTGTATATACTTTTTCACTTATAAAAAGATTTAAAAATGAAATATTCCATAAATATTAAAAGATAAAACCGAACTGTACAACACAACCCTGTTATAAATGATGGACTTTATAGTTAATAGTACAATTATAAAAATATATTCTTTCATGAATTATACCAAATGTACCACACCAATGCAAGGTGTTAATAATAAAGTGGTATATAAGGAAAATATATTCTCTAATATAAACCATGGACTATACTTAATAGTACAATTTTAATATTCTTTCTTCAATTGCAATGAAGTTATCGCAGTAATGCAAAGTGTTGATAATGAGGGGAGTATATGGAGATGCTATTTTTTCACATAATTTTTCTATAAACCTACAGCTTCTCTAATTTAAATTTTTTAATGTAATTTTTTTTGAAACCATGCAGACATTTATCTTGCATTTTATTTCACTGATTCAATTGTCCACACATGGGAGTAAGTCCACTTGCCTCTCTTCAGTGTTCTGACTCTGAAGTGTACTAGCCTGACCAGGTAGGGTTCTATCCCACTGCTGAGTCCCCATCCTCCACGGCCAAAGTGGCTCATTCCCTAACACTGCCAGAACTACAGCAAACACAGAAGGTCACAGGTGCAACTACAGATGGCACCAAACACTGTATGAGTGGATTCTGAGATATCTGGAACATTCCAGGGTCAGAATGCCTGTGTTTGAGCACAGAGGTCACTAGGTAAATTATCAGGAAGGAACTCAAGATGGAGGATTACTGAGTAGTTTCCTTTGAATATAGATTGCCAGGGAAAAGAAAAATGATGGAGATAAAATGAATGGTCTCTCATTTGCAACTGTTCCTACTTCTGAAGAATTGTGCTAAATATCTTAAAGCATCTCATGTAATCATAACAAAAATGCTCTGAGATAGATTTTATGTCTGCATGATGTAAATGGAGGAAAAGAGACCCAGATGCTTTGGATGAGTTTGGATAAGGTCACGTAGTAAGTCAATGGCCAAGCTGGGATTCAAAACTAAAAATGTGCTTTTTGGATTGGTCAGTAATCAGATTTTGAATGTTAAGAGCTCAATCTGACAACAAACAAAAAGATGTATGCAGAACTAAGGTGATCCAGTTTGCCTACAGGTTGTGCAGAAAATATCTGTCAGGTTTCACTAACCACAAGCTTTGTGAGATGCAACTAAAAAAATCAAGGCACTCTCAGGCTGCACTCATATCCAGATCAAAAGCATTGACAGCCACTGGGCTTAACACTGCTATCATAACTAGGTATCAAGAACTCATGTCTTCCTCCCACAAAGTGAAAGAAAATTGATGAAGTAGAGCATGTAAGAGAAGAAACCAACATGGTGAGAGACCTGGAAGCCAAGTCAAATGAGGAATGTCCTGGAAAATATATACCTGAAGAAAAGAAAACAAGAAGCAAGCTAGCTGTCTTTAAACATTTGAGAAGTTGTCATGTAGAAGACTTTTTTTCCTTTAATCCTGGAGTATGTTGTGAATTTAAAACCAGAAACTCAGATATGTAAGAAATGTCACATTTCTCTTTTATTGTTGTGCTTAAAGCATACCTGATTGTCAATCTCCATTCCCACAGGTTGGAGGAATATCAATCTCCTTTCCATAACAGGGTTGTGCAAATGTTTGGGGCTCTATGCATAGCAAGGCTTTCCTGGTTCCTAATAAGGGAAAAGTTGAAGCAACCCAGAGGCCATCAACAGATGAATAGACAAACAAAATGTGGTATTTCTATCCCTACATGGACTACTATTCAGCCCTAAAAAGGAATGAAGCTCTCAGACATGCTACAATATGGATGAATGTTGAAGACATCATATTGGGAGAAATAAGGCCAGACACAAGAGAACAAATATTGCATGATTTCACTTATATGAAATACTTGGAATAAGCAAATACATAGAGACAGAAAATGAATTACAGGTTACCAGGAGCTGAGGGTAGGAGGATAGGAATGGGAGTTATTGCTTGATGGGTACAGAATTTCTGTTTGGGATGATGAAAAAGTTTTGATAATGGACGGTAGTCTTACTAACACAATATTGTGAATATAATTGATATCATTGAATTGTACAAATGATAGTGATTAAGATGGGAAGTTTTGTATTATATATATACTACCACAATAAAATTAAAAAAAAAAACTCTTCTGGTTCCACCTCTAATTTTGACAGTCCATGGTTCCCACTGTCAAGCCCATGTGACCCTTTGGAATATTGAAATTGCTTCAGTTGGAGCCAGGGATTCTTTGCTAGGAACACTCTTGGATAGTTCATCCCCAGCTCAAAGTGCCTTCCTGGGAAAGGAAGTAAGGGATCACTTTAGGGATACAGCCAGGAAACGATGCGTTGTCTATTATCTTGAGTAAGGCAAACTCCATCCCCTCCACAGTTTTGGGGGAAACATTCTCTCTGCCCACTGCTTCTGCCTATAGCCTTTAAAGATATTCATTCTTTCTCCTGCCATCCCCACCCCACTTGGGAAACCTAGAATTATACCACACAAGAGAAGTTTGAGTGTTCACCTTCAAGCCATAGCCTTGAAGTAAAGGAACAACAAAGGCCCTGACTGCTTTCTTGGGACAGAGGAGGAATGGAAAAATACAGAGAGCATAGCACAAAAAATCCTTTCTGATTCTTGATTGTGCATGTTCTTCATTGTGCATGGTTCTTTCTCCTTAAATAAGAAAAAAAATTGAGACCTCAATGCATTTCATGCTATCCTTCAATGAATAGAATTAAGATCCATGAATGGATTTTTTCTAAAAATTTAGAATGGTGTACTAAAAATCAACACCCTAAATCAACGTAATAGCTTCTCCACAAACACTTCATGACCACAGACTGTGTTGACAAGGGCCTGGCTTACCACCAGTCAGTCATCTCAAAAGTGATTCTCAGCCTGGCTGCACATAAGAACCAACTGACAAGCTTTTTAAAAAGGCAGCTATCAGGCTCCAACTCCAGAGAATCTGATTTAATCAGTCTGTGGCAAGGCCCAGATATCTCTATTTTTAAATCACCTAGCTGTCGTATATAGTTGGGATGGGAAAATTCCAATCTTGAAAAGGGGTTTTAAATTGGAATGTATGGATGAATTTCAGGCATGAATAGAGCCTTGAAATTGAATAAAAAATATCATGTGGTGGTATCTATATGTCTTTTTCCAGGTAAAGAACCATTGCTTTGATCAGACTCTCCAAATGGAGTGCTCAAAATTTAAAAATAATATGAACCATTTGAGAAGAAATTTCTGCCTTCAGTGGGATGTCTGACTAGGATGGCAACTCAGGATTCGCTATGATGCCAGCTTTACAAAAGCCCCATCAGTGGGATAAAATTTAGGATTTACAAGAATGCAGTCTTGCTAGTAGGGAGAAGCTAATCTGGAAACACAAGTGAGGTGGATGAGACTCTACCTACTAGTTCAGGAGGCATGGAAAGCCTTCTGGCACACATTTGCCTACAGGAGATGCCTTCTCCACACCCATAAGCCTGCCTTGGGCTATTTGTGAGAAAGAGATAGACAGGCCTGGGTTATCACCAACTCTTAGTTACTTGGCCTTAGGCAACTCATTAAACAATAAATCTTGATTCCCTTATCTGTAAAAGGCAGATACTAATAGCTAGCAGTGGATTTGAAGAATGAAATAAGGCACCTATAACATCTGGAGGTAATAAACTCTCAATAAACAGTTGCTTTTTTCATTGAATTATTATTATTATGAATTTTATTTAAAATATTCCTTATTTCAAACCCCAATGTTCCTTACTTTTCTTGCTTCTTATATCCAGAGCTTAACATCATGTTCATAATCCCACCTGATACTCTTACTCTAGTTCCTGACTGCTCCTTCCTTAGTTAATGAACCTTGGTTTTCTCTGCCTGGGCTTTTCCAAGATTCTCATTAACCCCACCATTGTGGTTGAAAACAAAAAGCTCAGTCTGTCCTCTGAAAAACTTTCTTCTTGGCCATTTTATTCAGAATTTATTGAGGAGATTTCATGTATAGCAGAATGTTAAGTGGAATTTTTCTTTGGTCAATGGAAATCTAAGTTCTGAATATATAAGTGGTATGTACTCTACAACATAGAAAAAGGTTAGAAAGTCACGCCAGGCTTATTAAAATGCTGCAAAATTAACCCAGCAACCATCATCATCCAAGATATGTAAGAGAAGACCAGAAGCTTAAAAGGAAGTAATTTGCACTCATAAGACTAGTGATTGTTTTGGCTTTCTCCTCTTCTCCCTACCAAATGGTTGTCCCATTTTCCCATCCCCCCAGCTAAGTGAAGGAATTTGTAAAGAAAGAAAAGAAACACAACTTTGAAATATCAGGGCAGAAGAGAGAGGTTCCTGGCAGAAGGAAGGCTGGTATTTGATTCCTTGACTAGACACTAACGAAGCTATAGAAATCATAGGTTCATCTCAGTGAAGCCAGTGGACTGGAGCTAATTTCCCTTAGGAGAACTGGATATGTCTGCTCAGAAGTATGGGGATATATGTCAACATAGGATTGTCACCTGCTTCTAATTTGATAGGAGGCAGGCCTGAAATTGTCATGCAGTGGAAAACAAAAGGAGCCAAGAATTAGATGAGCTATACCATTATTTTGGTGAAGAAAAAGTTTGAAAGTTCCCCCAAGAATGTAGTACACTCCATAGTAAGTGGTCAGGATCCAGAAAAATTCAATAGAACCCTTTTGAGAATGGCTACTTGCTAAAACAAAGAAAACTGGTAGAAAACTTTAGAGTGTACACCTCTTCCCAACAAAGACAGATAAGAGGTCATCTATAGAGTGAACTGTCCTCATAGGGCAGAGAAGTTCTTCCCATGAAAGCCTCCTGTTCTAGTTTACTAGCTGCTGGAATGCAATATACAGAAATGAATAGTTTTTTAAAAGGGGAATTTAATAAATTCCTAATTTACAGTTCTAAGGCCGAGAAAATGTCCCAATTAAAACAGTCTTTAGAAATATCCAATCTAAGGCATCCAGGGAAGGATACCTACGTTCAAGAAGGCTAATGACGTTCAGGATTTCGCTATCGGCTGGAAGGGCACATGGCAAAGTCTGCTAGCTTTCTTTTCCAGGTTCTTGTTTCATGAAGCTCCCCAGGAGGTGTCTTCCTTGTTCATCTCCAAAAGTCGCTGGCTGGTAGACTCTCTGCTTCATGGTTCTGCAGTGTTCTCTGCTCTCTCAGAATCTCATGGTTTTCTCTCTTGTTGTTCTCTAAAAGGCATTCTCTCTAAAAAATGTCTCCTCTTTTATAGGATTCCAGTAAGGTAATCAAGACCCACCTAGAATGGGTGGAGACATGTCTCCACCTAATCAAGTTTAATACTCACACTTAAGATTGAGTCACATCTCCGTGGTGATAACCTAATTAAAGTTTCCAACATTCCAACCCTGAATAGTGATTAGAAGAAATGGCTGATTTACAAAATGGGATTAAGGACTAAAACATGGTTTTTCTAAAGTACATAAATTCTTCCAAACCAGCACACCTCCATAATGGCCAAACCTATGGCCCACAAAAGAGAGCCAGTGTTTGAATGCTAGATTACTACAGTAGCCCAATCATATAAGAGAAACTCTTCTTTCACTCCACTTTCCCTCATGGGTGCCAAAACACTTGAGAAGAGATGGAGATGAAATAGCCTCAGGAGAAGGGACAATCCCTGCCCCACCTTCTCCAATGCAGAAATCTTTACGCTGTGCTAGAAAAACGGAAAGAAATTTTAAGTTCACGATGAAGTTGATATATTTTTAATTTAACCTGTCTCTTAATTACATAATTTAGCCTGTATCACTTAATTACATAAGTGATACCTCTAAAAAATTTTCAGATTTCTTTTTAATACCTATAAGAGCTGTGAAATCCTAAGAATATGAATGAATGACAGAATCCCTTAGAATCTAAGATCCCTAATATTAGCAGGAAAATACAATTACATATCTAAGAAATGCGGATATGAGAAGTTCAGTTAAAGCAGTCAACCTTAATGGGAATTGTGGGGATGTGTATATGTGTGGGGGTTGCAGTGGTAGACAGAAGAATTAGGTAATTTATATAAATTGAGTCCAGGAACATGGGCTGCAAAACAAACCTGCACTTGAAGTTATGGCATCAATGGCACAGCTACAATAAATTAGATCTAGAGTATCCTGTGACAGTCACCAAGAGGAAATCTGTCTGCATCCTGATTATTGCACAGCCTCAAGTAAGGTGAGAAAATAACTTTTAAAAGTGTGTGGGATATATGTATAAATTATATAAGAATAATTTTCTCACAGCTTTAATTTGCAAGGAGATTTAAAATTAAGTTTAAAAGTGTTAAAGAGAATCAAATTCTTATTAAAATTTGTTTATATGTGAGTCTGTATAAACTGGGCATTTCATAAATTTGTAAGTTCTAAGAAAATATGTCCTATTATAATGGCAGATTAACCTTGTGATTTCAGTTTAAGATATGTGATATAGTAATTGATTTAGACATGCAATCATAAGTAGAAAATTCACTAAATTGATATATAGTGTAGAAACATGTAGGAGAACTTTAGAGTCACTATATTTATAAGTTAAAGTTATGTATTCAGTAGATTTGATTAGATGAGTCAGACAAAAGATAAAATGAAATATATTTAGTTTATAGAGTCTAAAATGATGAAGTTGTTTAAGTTTGTAAATGGGACGAGACCAAATACTATTTAAAGCCCCCTTAAAATTGGGTTTTAAAATTTGCTAGACTACTTCTGTGTGAGACTAAAGGGAGAGATGTTTATTTGGTGCAAAATTTATTTTTAGGTAGTGCATTTCCTCATTTAACTTCTATGGTCAGTTTAACTGAACATCATAAGTACATGGAACCTTGAATAGGACATGAGATTTTGTTGGTTTGTCCAGGTTAGTGTGATGCCCCGATAAATCCCAGAGTGATTTGGATTAAAGAAGTATTTGCAAAGTCCCCTTGGGGGAATAGGGAAAAAGGAGGAAATATTCAACTTCCCCATTTGGAGAATTCCTGACATTCTTGCAAGCAATGGGGACAACCAAATCAATAGGCTGTGCCTTGATCTTGGGGTTCACCTCTATGAAACTTATTCCTTCAGAGGATTGGTTAAGCCTACATAAAATTAATTCTAAGAGTCATTCCCAGAGGACCCCTTTTGTTGCTCAGATGTGGTCTTTATCTCTCTAAGCCAACATAGCAAGTGAACTTACTGTCTTCCCCTCTATGTGGGACATGACTCCCAGAGGTATAAATCTCCCTGGCAATGTGGAACAGAGATCCTGGGATGAGCTGGGACCTGGCATCAGGGGATCAAGAAAATCTTCTTGACCAAAAGGGGGAAGAGAGAAATGAGACAATGTCAGTGGCTGAGACATTTCAAACAGAGTGGAGAGGTTATCCTGGAGGTTATTATGCACATTATATAGATATCTCCTTTTAAGTTCATGGTGTTTTGGAGTTGCTAGAGGGAAGTACCTGGGAAAATGTAGAGCTGTGTTCCAATAGCCATGTTTCTTGAAGATGATTGTATAATTAATGATATAGCTTTTACAATGTGATGGTGTGATTGTGAAAACCTTTTATCTTGGTGTGCTGGTTTGAAAGGATATATGTCCCCTAGAAAAGCCATGTTTTAATCCAAATCCCACTTCATAAAGGCAGAATAATCCCTATTCAATACTGTATGTTTGAAACTGTAATCAGATCATCTCCCTGGAGATGTGATTTAATCAAGAGTAGTTGTTAAACTGGATTAGGTGATGACGTGTCTCCACTCATTTGGGTGGGTCTTGATAAATTTCTGGAGTCCTATAAAAGAGGAAACATTTTTGGAGAATGAAAGAGATTCACAGAGAGTATAGAATGCTGCAGCACCAGAAAGCAGAGTCCATCAGCCAGCGCTTTGGAGATGAAGAAGGAAAATGCCTCCCAGGGAGTTTCATGAAACAGGAAGCCAGGAGAAGAAGATAGCAGATGATGCCATGTTTGCCATGTGCTCTTCCAGATGAGAAAGGAACCCTAACTGTGTTCACCGTGTGCCTTTCCAAATGAGAGAGAAACTCTGAACTTTATCGGCCTTCTTGAACTGAGGTATCTTTCCCTGGATGCCTTAGATTGGACATTTCTATAGACTTGTTGTAATTGGGACATTTTCTTGGCCTTAGAACTGTACACTAACAACTTATTAAATTCCCCTTTTTAAAAGCCATTCTGTTTGTGGTATATTGCATTCCAGCAGCTAGCAAACTAGAACACTTGGGTATGGACAGATGAGTTAAAAATATGGAAAAAAAATAACAAATAATAGGGGAACAAAGGTTAAAATAAACTGAGTAGATTGAAATATTAGTGGCCAATGAGAGAGAGGGGTGAGGGGTATTGTATATATCAGTTTTTATTTTTTCTTTCTTTTGTTGGAGAGATGCAAATGTTCAAAAAATGATCATGGTGATGAATACACAGCTATGTGATGATATTGTGAATCTTTGATTGTACACCACGTATAGAATGTTTCTATTATTGTATAGTATAACATATATACAAAGCAAAGAAATGAAAAAGCAATAGCTTTCAAAGCACTCTTCAAAAAGTGGCTACAGGATAGATCCCAGAATTTGTCACAGGCTACCATACAATCCTCTCATATTTTTCCTTCTAGCTGTCCAGAATATAGGAGGCTAGATGGCTTAAAAACTTTTTTATCATCACAATCATCTTTTTTTTCCTTCTTTTTTTTGTGAACAATAACATATATACAAAAAAGCTATAAATTTTCAAGCACAGCACCACAATTACTTGTAGAACATATTTCAGTCTTTGACATGGGTTACAATTTCACAATTTAAAATTTTTACTTCTAGCTGCTCTAAAATATTGGAGACCAAAAGAGATATCAGTTTAATGATTCAGCATTCATAGTCATTTATTAAGTCCTATCTTCTATGTATAATTCCACCATCACATTTGACCTTTCCATACCTCTCATTGGGGTTGTTTGGGCTATGGCAATTCTAAATTTTTGATTGTGGAAGGGTCTGTCACTAATATGGGATAGGAAGATTGAACTATCTGATGTTCTGGAGAGGCTGGGCTAGGTTTCAGGACTTATCTGGATCAGGGACCCATTTGGAGGTTGTAAGTTTCTGGAAAGTTATTCTAGTGCATGGAACCCTTGTGGAATCTTATAAATTCTTTAGGATTGGCTGGAATGGTCCTGGCTGGGGACTGGCAGGTCATGATAGGCAGCACTGACTAACTGAAGCTTGCATAAGAGCAACCTCTAGAGTAGCTTCTCAACTCTATTTGAACTCTCTCTCTGCCACTGATACTTTATTAATTACACTTCTTTTCCCTGTTTTGGTCAGGATGGAATTGCTGATCCCATGGTGCCAGCTCTGGATTCATCCCTGGGAGTCCTTTCCTATATTGCCAGGGAGACTTTCACCCCTGGATGTCATGTCCCATGTAGGGGGGAGGGCAATGATTTCAGTTGCAGAGTTGGACTTAGAGACACTGAGGTCACATCTGAGTACAGCAGAGGTCCTCCAGAAGTAACTCTTAGGCATGCCTGTAGGTAGTCTAACCTTCTCCACTACCTATATAAGCTTCACAAGAGTAAGCCTCATGATCAAGGGCATGGTCTATTGATTTGGGTGTCCCTAAAGTTTGACACAGTATCAGGGGATTCCCTGATGGTAAGGTTTAATAGTTCCATAGTCTTTCTCTCCTCCCTCAGGGGATTTGGCCAATACTTTTTGATTATCTGGTTAATATACTCTAGGATGTTTCAAGGCATTACAATAATCTATACAGGATTAAAAATAAACTCTCATTCTGTGCTTTCTGTGTTTCAGTTGTTCGAATTAGCTAAACAGATAGGTTGAATTGGATTATGTATTATAGAAAATTTCAGTTCCAGATCAAATAAGCCTTTCTTCCATTGGTCTCAAAGAGTATTTGTGGTTCTAAAATATAGTCACTGTATTCCTTACCCCTATGTTCTGAATTACTTTATCCCCAACCTGTTTGGCTTCATTCTCATCTCTAAATATCAGGTTATATATATAAAACAGCCTCTCAGAATCCAGAAATAATAATCACCACTCCAGACTTAATGTGTCTGCTCTAAAAGCTTACAATCTAGGCCCCTGTTTTCTTATAAGCATTTTCTAAAGGTGACCATACCATTCTTGTTTTTTTTTTTTGTTTCTGGCTTATTTTGTCTCACCAAATACCTCACATGTTCATTCACATCATTGCATGCCTCATGACATTGTTCCTTTTTGTAGCTGTACAGCCTTCATTCATAAGTATACACCATCGTTCACCATTCTACTTCTCCATCAGTGCATCCTTCAGCCATCTGCATTCATTGGGCATCATGTAGAGGGCCCAAAGTCCACAGTCCAACAACATTCTCAACTTTAGATAGTTTCATTGTTCCCAAGAGGCAGAAAATCAATAAACACACCCTCACCAAATAGAAAATCTAAACCTCCTCTTAACTCTTGTCCTTCACCCCATTATTTACCTCTGCTGTTGCTGTGGTAGTGCTGATGGTTTTCTTTTGATCATAGCTCACAGCATGCAATAGCAGTTTTCCCCCGTACCCTGGACTTAGACACCCTTTATACGGGAATCTTATCTTTGAAGTAATTCTTACAAGAACTCACTCATATTTCTACTGTGAGTCAGTGGGACATGTAGGTCTATACAACCCCTTTCAATCTTGTTCATCTTCAATATGGTAATATTACTTCTAGATCCATAATTGAGTCACCTTCGCTCCTCTCTCTTCCCTTGCATTGGAGTTCAACCTCATTAGCTAATGGTTCACCCATCTCTAGCTTCTATGTATCTCTAAGGCCTCCTGCATTCTGTATTATAAGTCTCTTACAGGTGTGAGGTGCTGTCTCATTGTAGTCTTGATCTGCATTCCCTTACAGCAAATGAAAATGAGCATCTCTTCATGTGCTTTTGAGGGATCTGTATTTGCTCTTCAGAAAAATGCCTATTCATATCTTTAGCCAATTATATACTTGGATTGTTTGTTCTTTTGTTGTTGAGTTGTATGATTTCTTTGTATATACAGGAAGTTAAACCTTTGTCTGATATGTGATTTCCAAATATTTTCTCCCATGAGTTAGCTGCTTTTTCACCTTTTTGACAAAGTATTTTGAGGTGCAAAAGCATTTGATTTTGAGGAGTTCCCATTTATCTATGTTTTTCTTTTGTTGCTTGTGCTTTGGGGTGTAAAGTTTAGGAAGCTACCTCCTATTACTAGGTCTTGAAGATATTTCCCTACATTTTCTCCTAAAAGCTTTATGGTGCTAGTTCTTATATTTGGATGTTTGACCCACTTGGAGTTAATTTTTGAATAGGATGTAAGAAAGGGGTCCTCTTTCATTTTCTTGGCTATTGATATCCAGTTCTTTCCATGGCCAATTATTGAAAAGACTTTTTTGTCCCAGTTCAGAGGATTTGGGAGCCTTATCAAAAATCAGTTGACCATAGATTTGGCAGTCTATATCTGCACTCTCAATTTGATTCCATTGGTCAATGCTTCTGTCTTTGTGCCAGTACCATGCTGTTTTGACCACTGTGTCTTTATAATAGGTTTTGAAGTCAAGGAATGTCAATCCTCCCACTTAGTTCTTCTTTTTTAGGATGCTTTTAACTATTCAGGGTCTCTTTCTCATCCAGATGAATTTGGTAGTTAGCTTTTCCAAATATTCAAAGTAGGTTGTTGGAATTTTGATTAGTACTGTGTTGAATCTGTAGATCTATTTGGGGAGAATTGCCATCTTAACTATATTTAGCCCTCCTATCCATGAGCAGGGAATGTCTTTCCACCTATTTAGATCTCCTTTGATCTCTTTTAGCAATGTTATGTAGTCTTCTGTGTACAAGTCCTTTACATCCCTAGTTAAGTTCATTCCTAAGTATTTTATTCTTTTAGTTGCTATTTTGAATGGAATTTTTTCCTTAACTGACTCTTCAGCTAGCTCATTGCTTGTGTATAGAAATGTTACTGTTTTTTGCATATTAATTTTATATCCCACCACCTTGATGAATTTTTTGCTGTAGATTTCTCAGGATCTTCCAAGTATATATCATCTGCAAATAATGAAAGTTTTACTTCTTCCTTTCCAATTTGGATGCCTTTCATTTCTTTGTCCTGCCTGATTGCTCCAGCTAGAATTTCTAGCACAATGTTGAATAATAGTGGTGACAGTGAGCATCCTTGTCTTGTACCTGATTGATCTTAAGGGGAAGGCTTTCAGTCTCTCTCCATTGAGTATGGTACTAGCTATCAGTTTTTCATATATTCCCTTTATCATATTGAGGTAGTTACCATCGATTCCTATCTTTTGGAGTGTTTTTATCAGAAAAGGATGCTGAATTTTGCTAATGCTTTTTCAGCATCACTCGAGATGATCATGTGATTTTTCCCTTTTGATTTGTTAACGTGCTGTATTACATTAATCGATTTTATTGTGTTGAACCATCCTTGCATCCCTGATCTAAACTCCACTTGGTAATGGTGCTAATTCTTTTAATGTG
>PVIY010002918.1:0-120169 GCA_004026745.1 Myrmecophaga tridactyla
TACCTCTTTCCCCCTCTCTCCTTGTCTCCCGCTCTCTCCATGCCTCTCTCCCTCTCTTCTCCGCTTTCATGTGCATGCTTCAGAAAACAAGTGCAGTGAACTGAAATAAAGCAGTGTGGACTGCTGTTTACCCTTTGTAGAAGAAGAGATTGAGATACAGAAAGATTTAGAAGCTGGTTCAAGTCCACCCAGCTAGGAAATGCTAGAGCAGGGCAATCCAGTTCTGTCTGGTCTGTCTCCTGTGCCTAACTGCTCAACAGCAATATTCCATGGCCATCCTATTAGATTCTCTGATTGAATGACACTAGACCTGCACTTTTCTTTCCTCATAGGGAAGGGCCCAGTCCAGGCCTAATAGCAGCTATTAACATTCTCATACAAGGTCCTCTTAAAATGTGGGAATAGCTTTCAGATTAATTCTTTTAAAGCAGTGAACTGGCTTTTCTATTGATGCTATGAAGAGGAAAATAGTCTTGCTCAGGGTCGATAAGGTATTGAAAAGTGAGGTTAATAATAAAAGCAGAATTAGAAGCAGTGTCAATGGTGATATATCATGCACAAGCCTATAATATAAATAGCAATTATTACATTAGAAAAATGAGTCTTTCAGAATGGGAGCATTTTCTGACAACTCCAGCTATGTACCACTCTCCCCTGGCTTGCTTACTTCATGGCTTTTATAAATCAACGCATGATACTCCCCACGTCTGTGCTTAAGATGAAAGCTGTTTTGTTTCATAAAACTCAATAACTAGAGGCATAACCATGCCATTCATAAAGCATTCCTTTACATTTTTGCTTCATGCATTAACAAATACTTTTGCATTATGCTTTATTTGTGTATGAAACAAAGATCACTAGCTTAAGTATATTGTATCTATGAGACATAATTATAAATGCTCAATAAATGATATCTGATATTATGCACAGCATACTATATGCCAAGATTTCTGTAAATCCAAACAACATCTCCATAAATTAGTTCCTATTAGAGTTGCCATTTTACACATGAGAAATAGAATCTTGGAGAAGTGTAACGACATCTAGTTTCATGGTACAAGAGAGGTGCAGAGACAAAGTTTAAACTCAGTTTGCTGGGATACCTGGTCTTAATCCTAAATGTATGTCACCTCCCTCAACTTGTCATACAGATTATCCATATATAAATGCTAGGCTTGTCGCTGCCAATGGCAGAAAGTAACAAGTAATCTTTTCAGAGATTGGAGGCTTAGTTCTAAATTTTTAATTATAATAGATAAGTAAATATCTCAACATAATTTATTTCCATTTCTATATCATTTAAATCAAGTAAAAAATTCCTGACTGGCTTTTGAGCCCTTTATGATATATCATTTTTTCCAAAGATGACAAGCTTTGGTAGCTTCATATCTGTAGTTGCATTGTAGTCATCTAGGTAGGATTTTCCCTCCCTCTAGGAAGAAATCCTTGGCCCAAGCTCTTTTCTCCACTAGAGGAGGCCTTAAAATCAAGATTACTACTAGACAAACCCTTCTGGGTTTTGTCCATGATGCAAATGCCAGCATTGCAAATATTGGGGCTATAAGTTGTCTCAATCAGAATGCGATGTTTCCTCATCAGTCAATATAAAATGTTCATCAGTGCTCGGAGATAAGTCTGTCTAAATCTCTTTGCTCAATTGAATTCTTTCTACAGAGCAACTTGTTTGACAGATGGATAGAAGAGAAACAGTGAAAGGAAAGCCTGTTCACAGGACACATTTGTGGAGGCTGTAGGTCCATCCTCTGCTGTAGTGACTGAAAGCTTCATGTCTGCCTGGGCATATCTGGAGGATGGCTATAGCAGTCACACCAGACCTACCTTGGACTAAGGGGCACTCCTGGAAACAAATCATCCAAGAGAAAGTAGTGAAGTCTACAGTGGGAATGCTCAAAGTGCAGTTCTCAGACCAACAGCCACACCTGGGTATTTGTCCAAAGCAAATTCCTAGGCCCCACACAAGACTTATTGATTCAGAAACCCTGGGGGTTGGGCACTTAATCAGTATAGCTTCCATGTGATTCTGGTGCACAATGAGTGTAAAGAATCACTAGTTTAACGAAATGACTCTAAAATATGGCTACTTTTTTTAATCACTTGGGGAAGTTTAGAATTAATGACAAAAATATTTGGAGACAAAGCCCAGGCATTTAGTTGCTTTTTGTTTGTGTGTTAGCTTACTGGATGAATTTAAGGAGCAGCCAGGGACTAAGGATTAAGGGTTTTAACACTGGAGTTTCACAGATTTGAATTAAAATCCAATCCGTGTCTTATTTCTGAGCCTTTATCTCTTTGCACTTTTCTCAGTTACTACCCTTTCTGTAAAGTGGAGATACAATAGCAAAAGTTTTTAGCATATATTATGTGACAGATGTGGAATAATAGTATTGCATTCCCACCACATCTCTGGGAGGTAGGTATTAATCCTATTTTGTGGACAAACTTTCTCAAAGTTCCCTAATAAGTGATGGAGCCAAGATGTGAACCCTGGCTTCTTAACCCCAGAACCTGCATTCAGATCAATTTGACATCAATCTTGATAAACAGTAGGTACAGAAGGCCCATTGATTCTTTCCTTGCCTCCCCAAAACTTCAAAGTACATTTCTGTCCCTATTTCCTTGTAGAAAGAAAATTTCCTTGTAGCAGAAAAACATTGAGCTGATGGATTTGCTTTGCAACCCTGCTTTGTAAAAACTCATCACTTTCTTTATTTAAAAAAAAAGACAGAGATTATTTTAATTCAAGAGGTAAAAGAGGGAGAGGAAGGGAGAATGTGTTCTTATGAGTGATCACAGGGTTCCTGGATTTCAAATGTAAATGAAATAAAAAGCCCTGATATTATTTGATTCATTATATACTGCTATATAAGCCTTTCAGCTTTCCCCTCCCTTACCAGAATCTATTTTTTTTCTTCTGTTGTACAGTATAATCATCAAATATGCAGTTGGGGAACAGCTTTCACGTGAGCAGCAAAATATTACTCCATTTGGAAAAGACATCTCTTTTCATAACATTTTGAACTACGCATTTGGCAGCAGTGCTAGCAGTGCAGGGAGCAGGATGGAATTGCTATCTTTGTGCTGCTGCAGACCTGGTTTACCAGTAGCCCACAGATGGCTGTCAGCACTCTGTAATGGAAGAGTTAGGCTGGGCTCAATAGACTTAGTTCCTGAGTCTGATCTGAAAGAGCAGAATAAAAAAAGGACAGGAAATACTCAAGCCCAGAAAAAGAATAGAATCTAAGGAGTGCGTGCAACGTACCATATACTCTTCCATTCGCCTGCGGTATATCACCTAACTCAATTCCTACAAAACCCCATGAGGAATAGCTATTATTATCCCCACTCCAAAGGTGTGAAAACAGAAACTTAAGTAATTTTCCCAAGATCACATGGTAAATGGCAGAGTAGGAGTTAAAACCCAGGAAATTTTCTTTATGAAACTGGACACTTGTTCTCTACATTATATAGACATCTTAAATATTGTTTTCTAGAGGCTCTATGTTGGTTCCAATCTTTTCCTTCATTTAATTAAAAAGTTCTGAAAGTTGATCCTGTACTGGAGACTACTTGGAGATGCTAGGGAGATAGGGTACAATCATGGATCTCCATATCTTGAAGGAATTCATAACATTTCATTTACTATGCTGAAATATGTCCCCACGCCATCATAGTGCAACTAAACTAAAAGTTATAGTTGATGGTGAATGCATATTTGTTCAATGAATAAATGCATAAATGAATACATGAAAGAATGAACAACAACAAAAAAAAAACAGGAAATGATGGATATAAACACATGCTACTGGCACATATGCTAAGAAACATTTTGAATGCAGGCTTTTATTTGCCCCTCCAAATATATTCCTATCCTCTTTCTTATTAAAGAAATCCCTGATATTTACCTAGGTTAGTGTCAACCATGAATTCAAATTACACTTCTTACTCTCCTGTGTAAAGTATGGTCATGCAACCGCTTTCACGTAAATCAATAAGAATTTTAAGCTTTATGTGCAACTTCTAAGAACCTGTCCTTTTAGAGAGGTAGCCCGCACTTCTTTACGTTTTCATCCCCACACCTCCTGGAATGAAGATACAGTGGCCAAAACTCAGGAGACCCTCCTGGACAATGAGGTGGTGATTCATTAAGAATAGTAGCGCAGCACCCTAACAGGACACATAGCCTGAAAATTATGGAGCTGTCTAATCTCCTTTATGTGAGAGAGAAATGAATTTCTATCTCCTTTAAGCTGCTGTTAGTAGGTTTTTTCTATCACAGGCAGCTGATTCTAATTTTAATAATTCAGTGTGAAGGTACATATATGTATAGAGTATTGTGGAAAGACAGGTGAAGAAGCATGTAATTTAACAGATGACTGAGAATTAGGAAAGATTCCAAGAGCAAGGGGCAGAAACATACAGAATGGGTAGGATTTTACAAGCACAAAATATGAGAAAATTTGTCTGGGGACCAAAAATCCTATTCCTAGGGTGCATTGAGTCAGTCTTCTTCCAGATCACTCTACACTGGTGATTTTAGATGCATCACACCCATTGAATATTTGTTCATTCATTATTTACTGAAAACCCAATGAAGAAGACACAGATCCTGTGCTCAACATTAAATCACTGCCCTTCACAAACTGGGGCCAGTCCACCAGATTTGCATTTTATAAGTATGTAATATTAGGAGAGTGATTTTTGGACACACTAGCCCTCCCTTACCTCCATGCTTTACCAGCAACCTGGGATACTTGTTTCCACTTGCAAGCTTTCTTAAATCACCTTGCATCTTGTTCCTCTTTCACTTCTATTCTCTCTCCTTTCTTTTCTTGGAAAATTCAGATGGGACTGAGATGGGTAGCATCTGTGCCAGGTAAAAAGCTTGCTTGTTGTACAGAGCAGCATGCCCTGGCCCAAAGAAGATAGAGGAGACAGTGAGTCTGGAACATTTTGTGCCACAAAGTCAAGAGGTAAGACTAAAACAGGATGGGGCACTTCAAAAGGACACAGAAATCTGATGGAAGGGGGTCCCACAGGCCAACTTGGGAAAAGCTTGAGAATTAAAATAGGTAGGGATAGTAACAAATTATAATATATTAAATAATATAGGAAACAATGAATCCATACCCTTTTTTTCAGTATGTTGTATGACAGGGTCACATTTCATTATTTTTCCATGTGAGTATCCCGTTATTGCAGCACTATTTGTTGAATTTTTGTTTGTTTATTTTTCTTGTTTGTTTGTTTTTGGGGGAAGTGCATGGATCAGGAATCGAACCTGGGTATCCCACATGGCAGGTGAGAATTCTACCAGTGAACTGCCTTTGCACACACTCCCAATCCATACCCTTTTAAATGAATGAATGGATTGAAAAGTTTTGAGGGTTGAACCATGTGCATAGTTTCAAAGTAACTCCCTATAAAAATAATTGGAAAGGAAAACCAGGTGTCATCCAGTGGAGAATTCCGATGGACACACTACCTTCACCAAGTGATCCAAGTCAACATCAACCAGAAAGGTGATAAAGAGAAACTTGTCACCACAGAATGCAATGAGATGCAATGAGAAAAACGCAGCACTGTAGTTGTCCTGCCACAGATGCCTTCCTTTAATCTAAAGATAAGAAAGTATTAGATAAATCCAAATTGAAGGACATTTGACAAAGTTAACTGGCTTATAATCTTCAAAATTATCAAGGCCATGATAGGACAAGATAATACTGAAGAAATTATTCAGGCTAAAGGAAAATAAAGAGGCATGGGAACTACATGAACTATATGAATCTAGACCAATTCCCTCGTCTATAAAGAACATCTTTGAATCTGTTGCAAAACTTGAATGGAGTCTGGGGAGATAATGGTGCTAATATATCAATATTAATTTCCTAAGTTAGATTCTTATGCTGTGGTTATGTAGGAGAATGCCCTTAATTGTAGAAAATACACACTAAAGATTTTTTAAATGTTTTATTGACAAATCTTCACAAACATACAGTCCATAAATAGTGCTCAATCAATGGCTCACAGTATCATCATATACTTGTGTATTGATTACCATGATCTTTTTTTTGGCATGGGCAGATTCCAGGAATCAAACAGGGGTCTCCAGCATGGCAGGTGAGAATTCTGCCACTGAGCCACTGTAACACCACTCATCATGATCATTTTTTAGAACATTTGCATCACTTCAGAAAAAGAAATAAAAAGAAAGAAAGCATACATCTCATATTTCTTACCCCTTCCTCTCATTGACTTTTACTAGTATTTCCATTTGCCCAATTTATTTTATCCCTTATCCCCCTATTATTTATTCATTTTTAATCCATATTTTTAAATTCATTTGTTCATACCCTGAATAAAAGCAGCATCAGACACAAAATTTTCACAAGTACATAGTCACATTGTAAAAGCTGTATCTATATACAATTGTATTCAAGAATCAAGGTTACTGGAACACAACTCAACAGTTTCAGGTAGGGATATCTATATAATGCATAAGAATAACCTCCAGGATAACCTCTCCACTCTGTTTGAGCCACTGAAACTTTATTCTGCCTCATTTCTCTCTCCCCTCTTTTAGTCAAGATGGTTGTCTTAATCCTTAGATGCCAGGTCCCATCTCATCCCAGTACTTCTGTCACACTTTGCCAGGGAGATTGATACCCCTGGGAGTCATGTCCCACACAGGGAGGAGGGCTGTGAGTTCACCTGCTGAGTTTGCTTAAAGAGAGAGGCCACATCTGAGCAACAAAAGAGGTTCTCTGGGGGTGACTCTTGGGCATAATTTTAAGTATGCTCAACCTATCCTTTGCAGGAGTAAAATTCATTGGGGCAAACCCCAAGACTGAGGGCTTGGCTTATTGATTTGGCTGTTTCCATTGCTTGAAAGAATATCAAAGATTTTCCAAATGGGGAGGTCTTCATAATATATGTTACTGTTGATTATAGACCCTAGCTTGGTTTGAGTGCACTTTTTTCCTGTATACCATCCATTTTCAATACCTTGCAATGTTGACATTAATTTCTTCTCCCTTATGCAAAAAAAATTATTTGTGCATTCCTCCCTTCTGCCCAGTCTCCCAAGGAGACTTTGCAAATACTTTTTATTCATTGCACACATCACTCTGGGATATTTCAGGGCATCACACTAACCTGGACAAACCAACAAGATCTCACACCCAGTTCAAAAGTCCATGTATTTATGGTGTACAACTAAAGTGACCATACAAGTTAAATTAGGTAATGTGCTACCCAAAATATAAATATTGCACCAAATAAGTATCTCTCCCTTTGGTCATACACAGAGGTTGAAGTTTAAAATGTGGATGATACCATCCTTTATCCTGTATTCTGCTGACCTTAGTCCTATCAAGATCAGCTTCCTTCATATCTCTAGTCGAAGTCTGATCCCTTTTTCAACTTTTTATACAGTTCCTTTATGGAGTACTGCTGACTTTCATAGCTTCAGAGCTCTAAATCTGAGTCTCAGGGGTCACATAAATACCCAAAGTTTCTAGAAATGACCAGGTTATATACAAACAGCTCAGTATTTCAGAATTTAGAAATAACAGTTACAACTCCTGGATATATGTGACTGCTTTAAGAGCTTACAATTTAGTAACCTTTACGATAAGCCCCAACCTGATAATCCATGTTCTCAACCTCAGTTCACTGAGTTTTTATATTATAGTTACTTCATATGGTGAACCATGATAATATTTGTCTTTTTGTTTCTCACATTTCATTCAACATAGAGTTCTTAAGTTTCATTCACCTGTTTGCATATCTCACAACTTAATCACTTTATGTGGTCACTCAGTGGTCCATCATATGTATGCACCATAGTTCCCCCTTACATTCCTCAGTCATTGTACCCTTAGGCCACCTCTATCCTTTGTGAATCATGAACTGCCACCGTAGGGTTAATATCCATTTATGTCTCCACATTCAGTTCCTCCAGGTATATACTGAGCACTGGGGTTGCAGGATCATTTAGCAACCCCATCCCTAGCCTCCTATGGAACCATCAGACTGCCCTCCAAGGGGCTGCACCTCTTAGTTTCCCTAACAACACTGAGTAGGTACATCTTTTACTCCACATTTTCTCTTAGCACTTGTTTCTCTCTGCTCATTTTTTGTTTTGTTTTTTTTTTTCTTTTTTCATGGGTAGGCACCAGGAATCAAACCCGGATCTCCAGCATGGCAGGCAAGAGCTCTGCCAGTGAGCCACCATTGCACTTTCATTTTCAGATAGCTTTTTTTGTTTGTTTGTTTGTTGTTGTTTTGTTGTTATTGTTTTTTTAACATGGGCAGGCACCGGGAATCGAACCCAGGTCCTCTGGCATGGCAGGTGAGAACTCTGCCTGCTGAGCCATCGTGGCCTGCCCCATTTTCAGATAGTTTTATTTGCACATCATACCATCCAACCTAAGCCTTCACCAATATAATATATATGAAGACATTTCCTTTTCTTCTGCAAAGAATTCATACCCCTTCCCCATACCCCTGCCTATTGACAATTTTGCCATAATGCCTTTGTTTCATTCAGTGGAAGCATATTACAATGTTACTGTTGATTTTAGACCCTAGCGTGCATTGATTGTACCATCTTTATTAGCTATGGTTCTCTAGAGAAACAGAATCAGCAGGAGATATCCATAAATATAAAATTTATAAAAGTGCCACACATAACCATGGGAATGTAGAATCCAAGGATGTAGGGCAGGCTGCAAGCTGGCCGCTCCAATGAAGATCCTCAATGAACTCTTGGGAGAGGGTGGCTGGCTGAAGCAGGAAGAGTGATGGTCCCTTCTGAATCCTCCTTAAAAGCCTTCTGGTGATTAGATTAAGCATCACTCATTGCAGAAGACACTCCCCTTAGCTGAGTACAAATGAAATCAGCTGTGGATGCAGCCAATGTGATCATGATTTAAGTCCATGAAATGCCCTCATAGCAACAGACAGGCCAGTACTTGCCTGACCAAACAACTGGGCACCACCACCTGGCCAAGTTGACACATGAACCGGACCATGGCAGTCCACCCCTTGTCAACTTGGCAGCTATACATATCACCTTAAATCATACTTAATCTCTAAATAGAAAAGAATAACAGACACATTTTTTCCTCACCTAACAATACTCAACTGTCCCATGTACAACCGGAAACACATCAAATCTCTCCAGAATAGGATGTAAGTGCTTGGGTAAAATTCTCTTAAACTTGGTATCTTGCAACTTAAATACTATAACATGAACAAAACAGCATTACAGTCCTTGCTTCTGAAACTTATCATGTGGTCATAGTTCACAGTTATCAACTTCTTCCACTACCCATTCCATGCTCTCTTTACCCTCAGCAAGCACTTCAGTTGACCATGGTTCTTTGCCTGGTGGGGTGACCAAACCTTCATTCCTGAAGTTTCAGAGCCATTGGTAGTCCTGCCTGGATGGAGTAGTTGCAGTTTTCTATTGATTTTAATCACAGAGCATGGTAGTACTAAGAGATGTCCTAGGGAATCTCCTATATTCCAGGAAAACTCTTCTTTACCTCCATTGTGTAGTTGCAGTCCTATTCCCCCGTGATGGTCAGGGTCATCACCTCAGACAGTAAAGTAATTCCCTTCTTGGCTTGTTGATAGAGGGGTATGAGTATCCCAAAGCGACCAGGTGGCAATTTCAGATTCCAGTTCAAAGGAATCATTGTTGTTTCTCTGGATGGAAGCACTTCCCCTTCTGGAATTAAAACCTGTAGGCCAACAGAGCTCAAAGTTGCAGGACAAGAAGCAAACATTTTCCTAGTGGATCACTAAGGATAATAGTGAGTGGTGACTCTCCCATTTACATGCCTTGGTTCCTGGACCAATGGATCTGATTATGGGAGAAATACAACCATACAGTGGATACTGATTCAGAGCATACATAACCTCCTGGAGAACATCACCTCAGCCCTGCAAGGTATTACTGCCTATTTGGCACTGTAGTTGAGTTTTCAAAAGGCCATTCCAGCGTTCTAATCTAACAATCCAGGTGCCTCTGAATGATGGGGAATATGGTAAGACCAGAGAATTCCATGAGCTTGTGCCAGCACTTCATTTGCTGTAAAATGAGTTCCTCGATCAGAAGCAATGTTGTGTGTAATACCATGATGATGGATAAGGCATTCTGTAAGTCCACAGATGGTGGTTTTGGTAGAAGCATTGTGTTCAGGGAAAGCAAATCCATATCCAGAGCATATGACTATTCCAGTTAGAACAAATTGCTGTCCGTTCCATACTGGGAATGGTCCAATGCAATCAACCTGCCACCATGTAGCCAACTGATCACCTCAGGGAATGGTACCATATCAGGGGCTGAGTGTGGGTCTCTGCTGCTGGCAGATTGGGCACTCAGCCATGGCTGCAGCCAGATCAGACTTGGGGAGTAGAAGTCCATGTTGCTGAGCCGATGCACAACCTCCATCACTACCACCATGACCACTTTGTTCATGAGCGCATTGGGCAATGCCAGAAAAGGGAAAGAGACTGGCTGGTATCCACAGAAAGGGTCTTATCACTTGATTATTGAAATATTCCTCGCTGAAGTCACGCTCTGGTGCACATTCACATGGGACACAAATATCTTCTTGTTTTGAGACCACTCAGAAAGGTCTATCCACATACTTCTTCCCCAGACCTCTTTGTCACCAATTTTCCAGTCATGCTCTTTCTAAGTCCCTGATCATTCAACCAATCCATTAGCAACAAACCGTGAGTTGGTATACAAATGCATCTCTGGCCAGTTCTCCTTTCAAGCAAAATGAACCACCATGTGCACTGCTCAAAGATCTGCCCACTGTGAGGATTTCTCATCACCACTGTCCTTCAGGGACATCCCAGAAAGGGGTTGTAGTGCTGCAGCTGTCCAGTTTTGGGTGATACCTGCATAACATGCAGAACTATCTACAAACCAGGCCTGAGTTTTCCCTTCCTCAATCAATTCACTGTCAGGCACTCCCCAAGAGGCCACAGCTCTGGACTGGGAAAGAGAGGGTAATGTGGCAGGAGTACAGTTCATGGGAATTTGGGTCACTTCCTCATGTAGCTTACTTGTGTCTACAGGACCTGCTCTGATCCTATCATGTATATACCATTTCCATTTTATGATAGAGTGCTGCTATACATTCCCAACTTTATAGCTTGATGGGTCAGACAACATCCAGCTAATGATAGGCAACTCAGGTCTCGTGGTAACTTAGTGGCCCATAATTAGGCATTCAATCTCTACTAAGGCCCAGTAGCAGGCCAAAAGTTGGTTATCAAAAGGAGAGTAATTATCTGCAGCAGACGGTAAGGCTTGGCTCCAAAATCCTAAGAGTTAGCATTGTGATTCTCCTATAGGGGCCTACCAAAGGCTCCAGACAACGTCTCTATTTGCCACTGACACTTGAACACCATTGGATATGCTGGATCATATGGTCCAAATAACAGAGCAGCTTGTACAGCAGCCTGGACCTGTCATAGAGGCTCCTCTTATTCAGGTCTCCACTGAAAATTAGCTGCTTTTCTGGTAACTTGATAAATGGGCTGTAGTAGCACACCCAAATGAGGAATATATTGTGGCCAAATTCCAAAGAGACCAACTAGGCATTGTGCCTCTTTTTCAGTAATAGGAGGGGCCAGATGCAGCAACTTATCCTTCACCTTAGAATGGATATCTAGACATGCCCCATACCACTGGACATCTAGAAATTTCACTGAGGTGGAAGTCCTCTGTATTTTTGTTGGATTTATTGCCCATCTTCTGACATGCAAATGCTTTACCAATAAGTCTAGACTATTGGCTACGTCTTGCCCACTAGGTCCAATCAACATGATATCATTAATATAATGGACCAGTTCGATGTCTTGTGGTAGAGGGAAATGATCAAGACCCCTGTGGACAAGATTATGACATAGGGACAAAGAGCTAATATACCTCTGAGTAAGACAGTGAAAGTATATTGCTGGCCTTGCCAGCTGAAAGCAAACTATTTCTGGTGGTCCTTACTAACAGCTATTGAGAAAAAAGTGTTTGCCAGGTCAATAGCTGCATACCAAGTACCAGGGGATGTATTGATTTGCTCAAGCAATGATACCACATCTAGAACAGCAGCTGCAATTGGAGTTACCACCTGATTGAGTTTAAGATAACCCACTGTCATCCTCCAAGACCAATCTGTTTTTAGCACAGGCCAAATAGGAGAATTGAATGGGAATGTAGTGGGAATCACCACCCCTACATCCTTCAAGTCCTAAAGAGTTGCAGTAATCTCTGCAATCCCTCCAGGAATCCATTATTGTTTCTGATTGTTAGGGAGGGGCAGTTCTAGTGGCTTCCACTGGGCCCTTGCTACAATGATAGCCCTCACTCCACAACATAGAGAACCATTGTGGGGATTCTGCCAGTTACTCAGTATGTCTGTTCCAATTATACATTCTGCAACTGGGGAAATAACTCAAGAATGAGTCTGGGGGACCAGTGGACCCACTGTGAGATGGACTTGGGCTAAAATTCCATTGATCACCTGACCTCCATAAGCTCGACTCTGGTGGACCAGAGTGAATTTTTGGGTCCCCTGGAATTAATATCATTTCTGAACCAGTGTCTGATAATCCCTGAAATATCTGATCATTTCCTTTTTCCCCAATGCACAGTTACCCTGTAAAAGGCTGGTAGTCTCCTTGGGGAAGGCTTGGAGGAAGATTGACAGAATCAATTTGTGGCAGTGTGACAGAGTTTTCCCCCAAAGGGAACTGGCTTCCTCCTCATTCAAGGAGTTCTCTGTGTCTGTAAACTGTCTCAAGTCTGAAAATTGATTAAGGGGCTATGACTCTCTGTTTTTGCAATTCAAGTCAGACTTCTGTTCACTTGACCCAGAACTCTTTTGCTTATAAAGCTCAAATAAGAATTTAGTAGATTGTCTATCTATTTTACTTCTAGGTGCCCTATGATCTACTACCCAACCCCATAAGTCTCTGCAAGTCAGAATATTTTGACTCCTGCTTTGAGTCAGCTCTACATTATGATAGACACACCTAGTCTTTGATGGTTAAGTGCTGCCACCTGGCTTCTGCCAACTTGGCGTTGATCATCTGCATTATGCTTAAGGATTCCAGCTTGGTGACAGCAGTTCCCACAGTAATATCTGATGTACACAGAAGGGCAACTACAGAGCTCTTCAGGGTTGATGGAGCTAGCCTCACAAATTTATTTCTCATAGTTCTGGTAAAAGGTGCATCCTTGGGACTTTCTTGGGGTATTTGAGCAGGCTTTCCATGATAAATCCACTCCAACATTCCAATCTCTACAAGCCATTGGATCCCCTCATCTACATTATACCATGGCAGTTTTGGCACTTCAACCTCAGGTAATGCTGGCCACCTTTCGGCCCATATTTCAGCCAACCACCCAAACAAACTGTTAATGCCTTTTCTAACCTACCTCAAGCTATAACATTGAATGCAGTACCTCTTCATAGTGGGTCCATATCTATAAATTCAGCCTGATCCAGCTTTATATTCTTCCTACCATTATTCCACAAACTTAAAATTCATTGCTGCACATAATCCTCTGATTTCTGTCTATATAAATTGTAAACCTCAGGCAGTTCTTTTGGAGTATAATGTACTGTAAGGAAAAGATAAATTTGTAGAGTCTGTTCTGTTCAACTAATGTTGCCATTGCATGACCTTAGTAATAAATTGTTGAAATGTGCACTCCAGCTGGGAGGACTGGCTATCCTCCCAGAAGGAAGTATACTTTGTTAAAGATGTCTATGTCCTAGGAAGCTACTCCTGGTCCCTAACCAGTTCCCAGAGGACCAAACTGGGCTGGGTGACATAGCTTCCAATAGCTAATTGGAATTTGGCCAATATTGTGTAAAGACATCATTAAAGTTTAATGCAAGCAGTTAGAAAGGAGAGAGGAGAATCTTATGAGAAATAGAGTCTTATCAGAATGCTATCCCAGAAAAGAACGCTCTGCCATGGGTTTTTACTAATGAGATTCTGAATGCTGTTTCCAAGACTTCCCAGCACTTCTCTTCAGGTGTCAGTGCCCTCTTATCTGGTGATGTAACCATGCCTTATTTTTGAAAGCTCTTTTAATTACTTTCCTAATAAATTCTATTTTTATATCACTGAAATCTGTGTTTCCCTTGAAGCCGGGCCTATAAATTAAGTGGCCACAAATATCACATTGCCTTTTATGCAACACATACCTCCTCATGGGTGACACTTTGGACCTCACCTTTTGGGGTTTATTGAGACTTCAGTCTAATTATAGGTCTGGAAGAAATGAGGGGAAGTGGGAGTGGGTCATGGAAAGAATTAGAAGTATCTTCCAATCCAATTGTTCCAGGTCATTCATTTGCAGTTTCATCTGGTGAAACAGGATTAATCACTCTGGAGTTAATCCCTTCAGGTGGAGGTTGAGTGACCAACTCCTCAGGGCAGGCTGGAAGTGGGGCAACTACGTCCTCAAGGCAGACTATTACAGAGTTATCTAAAATACATTCAGCACAATCTAGGTTGTCTAGAAAAGATTCAGATTCAACCTCTCCACCACCATCATTATCGATCCATATATCGCCATCCCATTTTTCAGGGTCCCATTCCTTTCCAAGAAATGTTCTCACTTTAATGGCAGACACCATGCAAGATTGAGATTTCAGTTTATGTTGTAAAGCTGTTACTCTAACAATGAAACTCTGAGTCTGATTTTCAGAGATCTCAAGTCTGCAGCTACAGGAAATAAGATTTTCCTTTGGGGCACTCAAAGAAACTATTACATCTTTCATGGGGCATGTAAGCTTCTCATTTGAAGCCTTCAGCTCATTCCTTCCCCTCATCAATGTATACAACATATCTAACAACAACCAGCCAACATCTCTATACCTCCTAATTCCACAAAACTCTGTAAAGGTGTCAGAAACATTATTCACCAGAGGCTGGCTTCGTATAAGCAAAGCATTAGAAGAATCCAATGGTGATATTTTGACTATCTATTTTTGCCAACTCACTCCATGGATTGGCTGTGTCATTCTGATTATGGGAACCAGAGTCCTCAGTCCCTTTGAGTCCAGTCAGAGTAGAAAACCATTCATAGTGACACATTTTTAAGATTCTGTTTGTTAAGAAAATCTCCTGGTACCAAGTTTTATTAGTTAGGGTTCTCTAGAGAAACAGAATCAACAGGAAATATTCATAAATATAAAATTTATAAAAGTGTCTCACATAGCTATGGGAATGTAGAATCCAAAATCTGTAGGGTAGGGTATGAAATATGGATCCTCTTTCATTCTTTTATACATGGATATCCAGTTCTCAAAGCACCATTTATTGAAGAGGCTGCTCTGTCCCAGGTGGGTTGGCTTGATGTCCTTATCAAAGATGAATTGTACGTAGATGAGTGGGTCTATTACTGAACACTCTATTTGATTCCATTGGTCAGAATATCTATCTTTATGCCAATACCATGCTGTTTTAACCACTGTAGCTTGATAATATGCTTTAAAGTCATGTAGTGTGACACCTTTCACTTCATTTCTGAAGATATTTTTAGTTATTCAGGTCACCCTGCACTTCAAAATACATTTGGCTATTTGTTTCTCTATTTTTGCAAAGAAAGTTTTGGAATTTTAATTGCACTGAATCTATAAATCAATTTGCATAGAACTAACATCTTAACTATATTTAGTCTTCCAATCCATGACATGGTATGCCATTCCATTTATTTAGGTCTTCCATGTTTTCTTTCTAACACTTTCTTGTAGTTTTCAGTGTAAAGGACTTTTGTATCCTTAGTTAGATTTATTCCTAAATATTTTATTTCTTTTGTTGCTATTGTAAATGGATTTTTTCCTTGATTTCTTCCTCAGAATTATCATCACATTTCTGTTTACAAAAACACTACTGATTTTGGGAATTGATCTCATTCTCTGCCAGTCTACTATACTATTTTTTTTTTATCTCTAGTAGCTTTACTGTTGATTTTTTGGGATTTTTGACATATAGCATTATATTATCTGCAAACAGTGAAAGTTTTAATTCTTCCTTTCCAATTTGGATAACATTTTATTTCTTTTCCTTGTCTAACTGTTCTTGCTAGAACTTTCAGCACAGTGTTTAATAACAATGGTGACAGTGGGCATCCTTGTCTTGTTCATGATCTTAGAGAAAAAAGCTTTCAGTCTTCCCTCATTGAAGATGATGTTAACTGTGAGCTTTTCATATATTCCCTTTATCATGATGAGGATGCTCCCTTCTATTCCTATTCTTATAAGTGTTTTCATCAAGAAAAGATATTGAATTTTGACAAATTCTTTTTCTGCATTAATCAAGATGATCATGTGGTTTTTCCAGTTTGATTTGTTGGTATGATATATTACATTAATTGATTTTCTTATGCTGAACCATCCTTGCATACCTTTAATAAATCCCACTTGGTCATGATGGATAATTGCTTTCACATGCTGCTGGATTCAATTTGAAAGTATTTTGTTGAGAATTTTTGCATCTATATTCATTAAAGAGATTAGTCTGTAATTTTCTTTTCTTGTAGTATCTCTGTCTGGCTTTGGTATCAGGGCGATATGTTACCTTCATAGAATGAACTCTTCAATTTTTTGAAGAGTTTGAACAGATTAGTACTTATTCTTTTTCAATGCTTGGTAGAATTCAGATGTGAAATCCTCTGGTGCCATACTTTTCTCTCTTGGGAGTTTCCTAGTGACTTATGCAATCTCTTTACTTGTGATTGGTTTGTTGAGATCCTCTATTTCTTTTTGAGTCAGTGTTGGTTGTTCATGCCTAAGAAGTGGTCCATTTCATCTATGTTGTCTAGTTTATTAGCATATAGCTGCTCATAATATCCTCTCATTTCCCCTTTATTTCTGCAGGGTCAGTGGTTATGTCTCCTCTTCCATTTCTGATTTTATCTATTTGCATCTCTCTCTCTCTCTCTATTTGTGTCAACCTAGCTAAGGATCCATAGATTTCATTAATTTTCTCAAAGAACCAACTTTTGGTTTTGTTGATTTTCTTAATTGTTTTCATGTTCTCAATATCATTTATTTCTGCTCTAATCTTTGTTATTTCTTTCCTTTTGTTTGCTTTGGAGCTAGTTTGCTGTACTTTCTCTAGTTTTTACATATGAACAGTTAATTCCTCAATATTTATTCTTTCTTCTTTTTTAATATAGGCATTTAAAGTAATAAATTTCCCTCTTAGCACTGCCTTTGCTTCATCCCATACATTTTGATATGTTCAGTTTTCATTTTCATTTGCCTCAAGATACTTACTAATTTCACTTATGATTTCTATCTTGACCCATGGTTGTCGAAGGATATGTTGTTTAGCCTATGTATATTTGTGAATTTTCTGGCCCTCTGCCTGTTATTTATTTCCAAATTCATTCCATTATGAGCTGAAAAAGTGTTTTGCATGACTTCAATCTTTCTAAACTTATTGAGACTTGCTTTGTGACCTAGCAATGGTCTGTCCTTGAGAATGATCCATGAGCACTTGGGAAAAATATGTTTCTTTCTGTCATGGGTTTAATGTTCTGTAAATGTCTGTTAAGGCTAGTTCATTTATTGTATTATTCAAAATTTATGTTTCCTTATTGATCTTCTGTCTAGATGTTCTGTCCATTTATGACAGTGGGGAATTGAAGTCTCCAACTATTATGGTAGAGGGGAGAGTTCTATTTCTCCCTTCATCGTTGGTAGTGTTTGCCTCAAGTACTTTGGATCACTCTGGCTCAGTGCATAAATATTTAATACTGTTATGTCTTCTTGTTGAATTGTTCCTTTTACTAATACATAGTGTCCTTCTTTGTCACCTTTAATTGTTTTACATTGGAACTCTAATTTACTGGATATTAGTACAGCTACTCCTGCTCTTCTCTCTTGCATGAAAAATATTTTCCAGACTTTTCACTTTCATCCTGATTTTGTCTTTGGGTGTAAAATAAGTCTCCTATAAAATGCACACAGATGGATCTTATTTTTTAATCTATCCTGCCAGTCTATGTCTTTGATTGCAAAGTTTAAGCCACTAACATTTAATGTTATTATTTGTAAAGGCAGTGCTTTCTTCTACCATTTTGTCTTTTGGATTTTATGTATCATGTCTATTATTTTTCTCCTTTTACTTTACTGATAGTCTTCATTTCTACACTTTTCTCCAAACCTCTCTCTCCTGCCTTTTCCTATCTGCTTGTGGTGCTCCATTTAGTATTTCTTGCAGAGCTAGTCTCTTAGTTACACATTCTCTCAGTGATTGTTTTTCTGAAAATATTTTAATCTCTCCCTCATTTTTGAAGGGCAATTTTGCTGAATACATTATTCTTGGCTGGCAATTTTTCTCTTTTATAATCTTAAATATATGATACCACTGTCTTCTCGCCTCCATGGTTTCTGCTGACAAGTCCACACATAGTATTATTCAGCTTCCTTTGTATAAGGTGGATTGCTTTTCTCTTGATGCTTTCAAAATTTCCTCTTTGTCTTTGACATTTGACAATCTGATTAATAAGTATGTTTGAGCATATCTATATGAATCTATTCTGTTTGGAGTATGCTGCACTTCTTAGTTCTGTAATTTATGTCTTTCATAAGAGATGGAACATTTTTAGTGACATTTCCTCCTTTAATCCTTCTCCTTCCTTTCTCTTCTCTTTTCCTTCTGGGACACCCAGACATTGTATATTCATGCACTTCGTGTTGTCATTTAATTCCCTGAGAAATTGTTAATATTTTTTCCATTCTTTTCCCTATATTTTCCTTTGTGTGTTGGATTTCAGATGTCCAGTCTTCTGGTTCACTAATCCTTCTTCTCCCTCTTCAAATCTACTGTTGTGGGTTTCCATAGTTTTCTTTGTTGTTTTTTTTGTTTTTTTTTTCTTCTCTTCTGTTGTGCCTTTCATTTACATAAGTTCTGTAATTTGTTTTTTCATACTTTTGAGTTCTTTTTGCTCACTCAGTGTCTTCTTTATATCCTTCCTCATCTCACTGGTTTGATTTTTGACAAGATTTTCCACATCTATTCAAATATCCTGAATTAGTTGTTTCAACTCCTGTATCTTATTTGAAGTGTTAGTTTGTTCCTTTGGTTGGACCATATCTTCAATTTTCCTAGAATGACCCATTAATTTTTGCTGGCAATAGGCATTTGATTTCCTTAATTAGTTTATTCTGAAGTCTCTTTTACCCTTCTTCCAAGGATTTTCTTGCTGGATGGCTTTGTCCTCTATCTGTTCTTTGAATTCAGTTCAACTTATTCTAGACCACTAGCATAGGTTCTGTTTAACTGATCAGAAATTTTCAGTTCTTGTTTTTCTGTTTCTTGCACTTCCTACATGGAGTCTTTTTTTTTTTTTGAGGAGGGTCTCCTCAGTTATTACAGACTCTAGTCAGATTTTCCCAAACCAGACAGGCCCACATCTCAGAAGGAAAGAATAGCCAGAATTAGTTTTCCCTGAGGGTGAGATCCAACAGGTTGTCAGACTTTCCTATGAAGCTTCTAGACTCTGTGTTTTTCCTATCCTGCCCAGCATGTGGCACTTGTCTGCCTGTGGCTTCCCACCAGCATAAAGTGATGTTGTGCCTTTAATTTCTGCATGCTCTCTCTGCCTGGGGTGTCACTGAGACAGTGGTGAGGTAGTATGATGGCTTTAATTGCTTCAGTTTCCCAGTCCCTGGTACCTGAATTCCTTGAAGGAGGGATTCCAATGGAGCTGGGCCCTGCCTTTCTCTTGGGGAAGATATACCCCCAAGAGAAATTTTGTATTTACAAAATTTTCTTTAACTTTGAGATTATTTAAAAGGGAATTAACTCCTTTCACCTGACTAGTTGCTTTGTCTCTCAGACAAGCTTAATTCAGCCCTTTCCTGGGGCAGTGCTGGAGCCTGGGAAGGTTTCCAGTTCTATTTAATGAGCTGTTAAGGGGTTGGAAACAAAAGCTTTTTTCCGAGCTGGACCCCTACTCCTTGGGTTTGTCAATAAAAGCTTAAGTTGGTATGTGGCTCTATGCATCTCCAGGCTCTATGTACTCCCTTTTCTTGGGGTTCAGCCATTTTCCACTATTTTGTGCTGTCCAACCAAAAAGAATTTGTTTTTTTTTTTGTTTGTTTGTTTTTTGGTTTTTTTTCCTTCCTGTCAGCTCCACTTCCTCTCTGCTGGGGCAAAAATTCCTAGTTTCTTTAGTGCTTATTCCAGGTTTATCTGTGCTGGGGACCTGTTTTCAGTAGTCAGATTAATTCCACAAGTAAAGCTTGGTTGAGCTAAGCCCTTGCTGCTAGTAAAGTTTGTTTCTTTTCCCCTCAGGGAACCAGCCTTCTATGCCCATGGGGGAGGGGCCCTGGCCTCAGCTGCTTAGGGGCTTACAGTTCTGTGTGGGACTTCAGCCATTCTACCTGGTCCAGACCAGTGTATTCTGTGTGTCCAGTCACTGATGTTCCCCCAGCTGTTGTTCTGTGCTGTCTCTGGTTATTTAGGAGCTGCTCTGGAGGACAAATTAAATTCCATACCTCACTATGCCACCATCTTGCCCTGCCTCCCATACTAAGGAATTTGAGGATGATAAGTATCAGGTTAACATCTTATAAGAAGCTCAGGAAAAAGAAAAACCAAATCTACAAAGTGTATTTACAAAATTTTCTTTAACTTTGAGATTATTTAAAATAAATTAAATATATGAAAAGAAAAATAAACTGCTTGTTGGTATCTTCGTGCCTCATGTGTTCCCATCACTGACGCTCCCTGCTTCCCTGGCCTCAGTTCTCTGAACTAGAGAATAACAGAGTGATGAAAAGTACAGACTGCATTTAGAGCTTGGCTTTTAATCTCAGCTCTGCTGAGTATCTTGTTTTCTGTGTGATTCTGGAAAAATTCTTTATCTTTCTGTATCCAGTAACCTCCTGTATAAAAGAGAGAAAGTAGTATTTTATCTCTGCGAATTGTTGCGATCAATGCAAATGGAAAACCACGTATCTTACAGTGGAGAAGAATGACAAGAAACTCATATGGTGGTCAACATGTAGTGAACACCCAATATGTGGTCACTGCTTTAATTGACCTTGTATGTCCCCAGATGTACAACAGTAGCTCCAGCTACCTAACTGTAATTCCACCAGCCATGCTCAAGATGACACCCCTCATGGAGGCGACATCCCTCAGCCACCTCTCATGTGACTCCTTTTATCTACCTCCAGCTCTGAGATTCCATAGTCATTGGTAGAAGATCATCAGGCCAGCCAGAAAGCAGAGTGTCCTTTTCAGCTCTCATCTGATTTGTTCCTTACAATGAGCTGTTTCCACCTGGGTGGAAACATCATGTCAATTTTTCAGGAGAAAAAGCAGGTTCCAAGAAGTTAAAGCTTGTCCAATTCTTCCAACACACAAATGGCACAGACTTGATACAATCCTTCTGATTCAAGTCATCTATTCTTTCCACCACCTTACACATCCTGGTTTAATGGTGATTTCTAAACAGTGATCGTATGGCATCAATGGTACTGCATGCATTAAAATGAGAGACAAAGTTCTTGAGCATGTGTGTGAAAGAGATGTGAAACTATCCATGGTTCTCAAAGGAAATACATCTTTCTCTTCCACTTCTGACATTGGGGGAATTCAGAATTTGAACACTGCAGATAACAGGGGTCCAACTATATCTGAGAACAAAATGTGAAACCTGAGGTTACACTGTATATCTCACTGTCTTAGAAAGCTGTGGATGGTGGGTGAAGACATGGAAGCTTGGAGAATTTATGGAGGGAGAGGTCTGGTGAGTTATCAATATGATACTATGGAAACACCATATACCAGTGCTTGAACAATTATTTCCCAGATTTAGCTAATAAGAGGCAAGAATAGTTGAATCTACTTTATAGATTGAATTTTGAGCAAATAGCTGTTGTCTGTAAAAGAAACTATTGCCTTGAAATCATTGTGCTCAAAATCAACTTATGATTTCCAAATAGTCTTTATGCAGTGTAAGTCGGACCCACATTCACACACAGCATCAGATATCTTTTGAAAATAAGGAAATATGTCTCAATCCATGGTAATAATAGAGCACTTTTAGCATTGTTTGAAAAAAAATACTAAATCAATACCATCATTTTCTAAATATTCAAACAAGCAAATATGGACATTCTTAATTATATATGCAATTCTGAATTGTATCTGTGGATACTCTGAAATTGCATAGGGTAAAAATGCAATTTTATTTACTAATAAATAACTTTTTTATGACTATTTATTTTCAAGCCAAAAGATTTTAAATCTCCTCCATGGTCATAGAGAAAAGTAAGATTTGACAAATCCTTCCTGTAATTCCCTGATCTTCTTGAGTGTTTGAAATTCATACATTGGACAGCTCTCTGTAGAAGAAGAGACATTCAAGCCTAGAGATGAGAATTCTGTCAGTCATTCATCATCATGTTGATAGCAAGTGTAAAACAATGCTATCCAGGATTTCTTTGTTAGCTCAGAATATCAGGTAAAGCCTAAATTTTAAAGCCTTGAGTAACATGAATGCTAAATTGTTGGAAGGATCATTAGGACATCAATGCAGGACCTCTATGAAATGGCTTAACCTGTCCCTGTGATCCCAACTCAATACCATATTCCAGATTAGAGGTAAGAAGAGCCCAGAAAAATGTTGGCATATACCAAAGATGTCTTTATAGACTTTTAGGTATAAGAGGAAGTTCTGTGTCTGTGTTTCTAGATACATTCAATCAAGGTAAGCAAGGTGGGCTTACACAGAACAACTTGCATTAGAGAGTGGAATTTGCCTGCTAGGAACAGAAACTGGAAGGTCACCCATAGAAGGATGAGAGTTGAGCTTCAGGAATTCATATGACTGTCCTGCACAGCTATTGGAGTAGAGAGGCCACACAATCACTTCAAGTGATTGGCAAGACAAGAATGAATATGTCTCATTGTGAGGCAGGTGGCACCATAGAAAGGCATCAGGCCAGAGTTGTCTTATTTATTCCACCCAACAGAACCATTGGAGCAGGAATTGAAGGGATGTTGTAAGTGGCCAGCCCACATCTGGAGACACTGGAGTGACAGAGGCCCCCAAGGGAGGCTAGCTTTGAGGCATATACCAGGATGTTTGACAACCAAAAGACACCATAAAGAGCACCTGTGAGTAAATGATCTCCCTGCCTTTTCCCTCCCATTCATCCCTTTGCTCTGAGCCTGCCAGAGCAAGAGTGATGATAATTAAGAAAGGACTGATAAGTAAGGATGAAGAGAAAGAAGAGTGGGAAAACATTCTACCTCTACAAACTTGGCCTAAAGAATTATATCTCAAGACTGAGCTGGGTTGGACAAGGAAAAATATTTTTAACTGGATGAGAGATTGAAATTTCTATATTCTGCTGAGTGAAACACTCACATACCTATAAATGAGACTGTTTTAATGCCAAAAAGTTGTGGGAAAAGTGATGAACTCTGTTTATGTTACTGTCCAGGAATGAGTGAGTAAGATAAGAAAGCTTGTTGGAAGAACAGTAGTAAAAAAGAATCTATTTCTGTTTTGTACCTCCTCATATTCATTTCTTTAATTAACTTTGTTTCCCTACCACTTAGTAAGTGCTTTCTCTATGCCCCACAGTTTGCTAAGTGCTTTCGTAATAATAGCAGAGTACCTGGAAATCTACGATGTTTTCTGTGAAATTTAGCTGAGAACTTCAGATGCATGTCCACCATTAAGTATCACAACATATTTAGGTGGATCAACCATTACCCCCTGTCTATAGAGTAAAAAAAGAGTGCCACAGAGTAGTTACCTTAACTTCCTAAGATCACATAGGAAGTAATTTAGCTTGAATTCTAACAGAGAGAGTTATATCTGAGTCTGTACTCCTATATATACTGTTCTTATTTATTATTGCTTATCTGTATAACAGTATGATAATCTCTTCATATACATATCTATAACTCCATCAACTTTCATCTAACACAGCCCAATGAATATACCTAATGTGAAGAGATGCAAAGTATGGGCCATCTAAAAAGATACTGCAAAATCAAGAAACAAAATGAAAGTGACAGAAAATGATTAAAATTTTCACTATTCCTGGACTTAACAAACCTCCCACTGATGACATTTTTCATTAATGCCACATGTTTGTAGTTCAACTCTTTTTGTAGTTGAGATGAATATGTGTAAAACTACTTAAGGATAAAATACAGTCATGTATACATAAACATATGAATGCACACCCCTCTAAACATATGGCAATATAATATACATATATGCATTTATTTATTCGCAAGAGTTTGCTATTTTGTAAAATGACTAAATGCTTTTCACAGTGTGCAATTTGCTCTTTTTGGTGCATTTTGATGCATATATCTGAAGTAATTAAAAAACAATTTCAGTTCTTATAAAAGAAGACTGTTACTAACATTTATTGAGGATTTTCTATGTGCCAGGTTCTTTGAACCCTAATTTGATTCCATCCCCTCTGAAAGCCTTAGAGGATCAGCACTTTAAAAATAAGAAAACTGAAGTACCTGTTTCAGGGAACTTGACTGATGTTTGCAGCTTCTCCCATGAGATCCAGAATAGGCAGATTAAGGAAGATGAATTGGGCAGGACAAGGACTTCCAATGCCTCTGAAAAACTGTCCTGTGTCCCTTCTAATGAAGAAAGCAGAACAGTGAGACTCCTGAAATAAAAGAGAGCTCTACGTTTAATAAACATCCATTGGAAGCGTTAAGAAGTCAGCTGTCACAAGCATGAGTTACTGATGGGATTTTGACAGAAGCTGTAATTTCAGAGCCTTTAGATTAGTGGTTATCAAACTTCAATGTATATAGGCATTTGCTAAGCTCCTTATTAAAACCATGTGACCTGAGTCTGATTAGGTGAGTGGGTAAGGTCTAGGAATTCATATACTTCATGAATTCCACCATATAATTGCCTGGGGTAATTGCCTACTCTGGTTCTTATTTGTATTGCCAATCTATCACACTTCGAGAAACATGTATCTTAATGGTTCATCAACCTGACTATGTATTATAATCAACTGAGGAGATATTTATGAATCTCTGTGTCTCAGACCCAGAGATGCTGAGTTAATTGATCTGGGGTTGGGCCTAGGATTTAGACTATTTTTAAAACTCTCCGGATGTGTCCCATGGGTACCCAAGGAGCAGGAATTGACACAGGTCCCTGAGATAGAATATAATGGAGTCAGGAAGGAAGATCCCAAAGACCAAACTTATTTTTCTGAGGAAAGAATCCCAGTTAAAGTTGTCATTGAAGTTTATTTCCTCCTGTGTAAATATTTTTTCCTCCACTGATGACATAACACCTCTAAATTTTGATTCTCTCTTACTTGAGAATGTCAGTTTTGAAAAAGTTACAGAACTATAGGCATTTTTATGACTCAGAGGTAACTCGACATAAAAAAGAACTTTGAAGAAAGAGAAATTATCCAGTGCAGATAAGAAAATCAAAGAAAAAGGTACAATATTGGGAAAGACTACTGTTGTTATAACTTCAGGAGTTCCAACATTGTGCCAGGTTCTCAGCTAAGTAGTTTACATGGACCATAGCATTGAATCTTTGCAAAAATACTGTCATGGATATCATTAGAGATATTTCATAGCTAAGAAAACTGACTAAATTCACAGAGAACGTAAAGTAATCAACTGGTGCTAGCGCTGACGACTCCTGACATCAGGTCAAATGTTTTTCCTTTCATAACTCCTTATAGTAGCACATTATCCCCAGATAACTTTGTGAGGAAGAGAGCTGGACTCTGGGATTCTAGGTATTATGAAGAAATGTGTAGAGAGCAAAGCGACAGATAGAGAACACCTGATCACGGAGATGTGAAGGCCATAAAACAAGACCATAGTAACCCTACTGGGAAGCCCAGACTATCCTTTGAAGAAGAAACATCCTTCATGGATTCAGATTCCAGCAAGGCATGCAAAAGAAGTGGGAGTTTCATGATTCTTGCACTTAATAGTTTCTTTGGTGCCACAGCACCATTTTCTATGCCAGGCACCATGATCTGTACTGAGAATATAAAAAAGTGCAATTTTTACCCATCAAGAGGAGCTAACAAACACATTAAAGCCATATGGAAGTTATGGGCTCTGAGTAAAATATCTTTTGTTGAAATGAAGTGATAAGGTGGAGGGAGGAAAGAAGAAAAGAAAGGAAGGTGCGAAGAAGAAAGGAAGTTGATTTCAGCAACTTGAAAGAGCTCTAGGTGGAGAAAATAAAACCTGAAAATAGGTATATTAAACATTTTACTCACCCAGAGAAACCTCACTCCCCTAGTTCTTCTTGACTTTTTGTCCTGCAAAGATAAAGAGCCAATAGCTTTTTTAAGCCTTATTGATGACGATAAAGTGAACCTTCACCTCTCCGCACAGCCACTCAATCCTCTAAAACCTTCCCAATGAGTGAGGAGTGCTTTATAAACCAGCTATTTTCCTCTGAGTGCTATTATAATAGGCAATTTCTTTCAAAGTGTTTCCTAAAAAACATTGCCTACTGACTAATCGAGATCTGCCCTTCAATAGCAGAAATCCTATGGTGACTATTTACCAGTGCTGCCAATGCACAATGCATATGCACTTGTTTTTCTCTTCTAGTTTGAATGCTAATTTTTGGAAAATAACAAAATGCATTTATACAGACTCTTTTTTTTTTTTAACCTCAGATCAAATGAATGCTTCCATTCTTCCATTCCAGGAAAATTCTTCTGCTAGTATCCCCTTTTATTCTTCCCTTAAGCTTCTGCCAGGGGGGCAGGAAACCCTAAAGTGTTTGATAGTCAACCTTATGTGGTTTAAGGAATCTACTTAGAAACCATACATTTGTTGATATATCTTCTATTTCATCATATTTTCATTTTGATTGATTTTTATATTTCTTTTCTGAACTTTATGACTTAGAGATAAAATAAGCTCAGCATTGACCACTTGATATTAAAGACTGTACTGAACGCTTGCTCTTAAGAGAAAATTGGATCCGTGATACGACTATTTCTATTTAATGTCAGGTAGTCACAACTTGTTAAGACCTGCTTTTCTTAAAGTTCTGCAATTACACTTATAATGAAAATTCATTTTCAATGTTTGCTGTATGCCTGTAGCAGAACTTCATTTGTAAATTATCTGTAGTTTTCTTTTGTACTAAGTTGATTCCTAACATAATATCCATAAACTATAATATGGTTTATTTGAAATTACACCAATATGAATTAATAAAAATTTAATAGTACCTGAATGAGATCTGAAGTCTAGTTAACAATATCTTACCATGTCAATTCCCTGGTTTTTACAATACACTAAATTATAAAAGATGTCATCATTGAGGTGAAAGATTCAAGGGACTCTGGAGTATTTTTGTAACTTTCTGTGGGTCTAAAATTATTTCAAAATACGTATTTTTTAAATAGCAGATAAAGGAGAAAATAAGAAGTACTGTAGAATAGTAAACATAGACTTGAGAACAATAAAATATCATTTCCTGTCTCAAACACTTAAGAGCTGTATGACTGGGTGAATTATTTGACCTCTCAAACCTCATTTTCCTCATCACTAAAATGGGAGCGATAAATCTGGCTGCAAAATTAAAAAAGAAAATGGATCCATGAAACTTACCCAGAGAAGGCACTCAAAAGTGTGATAAGACAATAGCCGCACAAAATGAACCACCACCAATAGCAAAATCTGCCTTGAGTTTCTTCTACTCAGGTACTTATCTCTACCACACCCTTTGGAACAAAGGGAAAAGGTGTGTTTTAAGGTAACTTGACCTTTAAATGTTTCCCAGCTTCTGCATTCCCTATCGATATGAGGCCCAGGCCTAGGGTGTTGAATTGATTTGAAGATAAGACATTGACACTAGAAAGAGGAATTTAATTTCTCTTGGATTTCTCTTACCTATGATAATATCTTTCTAAATGGATGATCTGTCCCTCAGACTCCAAGATCAAGACCCAGAAATTTTGGCTAAATAGATTGCCTTTCAAGGTCCTTTGATACTGTAAAGAGCAGTATTTTATAATCCATTCTCTTATTAAAGCAGATAATCCATAGCAATTAAAGTAAACAATCATTGAATATCTTCTTTTGCAATGACAGCAAGCACTATAACTTCAACATCTTGAGGAGCCAATGTAAAACAATTTTTCCCTTTAATGGTAAAAGATGGAGTAGTAAAATACCATTTAGAAAAGGGCATTTAAACTTTCCTTTTTTTTTTTTCATTTGTGTCTTATTTAATGCTAAGTATGCTAGTGAATTCTAATGAGTATCATCATTATAGACCGATTTCTCTGAAAAGTGCTTCTGAAGCTGTGTTGCATTCTAACGAGGAACACCAGCTACAATAGTATAACATCTATCTTGAAAATGATAATTTTTAAAGTTTATGTATTAATATAAACATGTATATCATATTTAACTTCTTTTTTAAAGAAGTCATCCCTTCCTGAATAAGAGATCCCTAATCTTCATAGGCCCTCTGTGTAGTATTTCCATGTCACTGTTTTTTGTCTCATCATATATTCAGTGAAGTATTCACAATAAACTAGACCAGTGCTTGAAGGTTGGAATTGATGTGGCTCCAAGATGCATATTTTCTTGTCAGTCATATGGAGATCAATTCTAAATGCATATTTTTGGCCTTGATTTCCATAAGTGGTCTACACACTTTGACAACCTTCTTCCAAAATTTTAACTGCAATAGATGTTGATGAATAAAATGACAGTTCGCATATGAACAAAAGAGTGCTGATAACACATAATGTATGACCTGATGAACATTTATGATCTTATCAGTGGGCTGGGAGAAAGGCCAAGACTTCTGGAAATAAGACTATCAAGCACAAGAGGCTGGTGCAGCAGTCTTATGCAGTAACAAAGGGAACAAATAGGAGGGTGGGAGAAATCTCCTTTTCTGGTGAGTAATTCCTTCAACAATCACAGAATCATATTTACAAAATTATTCATAACTTTGACTTATTTCAAATGAAGTAGACCAAGTCATAAAGATATTGAGAATGATGCATAATCTATATCTGTATGTTCTCACTGATTTCTGAGTGATCATAAAAAAAGTTATTTAGCACCAATTAAATGTGCATTCCCATCTATTAAATAAGGGGAATTAAAAATGCTTTGCCAATCTATTGTGTGGATGAAGTGATGTCATTCTTCAAAAATGCTCCACATTACTTACATTATAAATTAAGCTACAACCCTTTTAGTTTCCTAAATTACCTTAAATTGGTGATCTTCTAAAATTGATAAGAGTACAGTTTCAACTTCTCGCCTCTACCATGCCCTCCTTGGCTTCCACATCTATGGACCCTCTGAGAAGCCCAAGGGGCTTAAAGAGATAAGTTTCTATCTGAACCTGAGGGGTGGAGAGAGAAAGAAATGTGGTGCTTTCAGTAACTTTCTACTGATGTTTTCCTTGCTTTTTCCAGGCCACATGGCATGCTCTTGAATATGGTCTTCTAGGCTTGTCTAGGTAGCAAAGAAGTCTCTGGTTCAGCTCCTGGGTAAGTATCTTAAATATGTAGCAATTTGTTCTGCAGTTTGGGTCATTTCCTTATTGCCTTGTTTGATTTGATACGCGTGTTCCTTTATTCTGTCCATCACACACACAGTCATAGCCTACTTCACACCCCTTTCTCCCAACCCTGTGGTTTTATGTCTAGAGTAACATCTGCCCTGGGGAACTCCATTATCAATATCCATATGTCCAAACCCAGGGAGATGCTCTCCAGGGATTAATTTCTATTTTCTTGTTCTTTTCAACTCTAGAAACACAAACAGTTTTCTCCTTGGACAACAGAGCTTAAGTGCTTCTTTTGGGCTCTGGACTCAGAAACATAATGGCGTAGATGGATTGCAACAAGTCCAACTGTGATTCACATTAAAAAGTTGAGCTAAGCATCTTCCTGAAAAAAATATCATCTTTAATGTGGTCCTATTTTAATTTAAAAAGAGAGATGTTTAAAATACCAATCACGGGCCACGGTGGCTCAGCAGGCAAGAATGCTTGCCTGCCATGCCAGAGGACCCGGGTTCGTTTCCCAGTGCCTGCCCATGTAAAATACCAATCACTATTATCTTGCCTTACAAGAAATGATTGAGGAGGTTCCTGGCTCTTTATCACTAGAGAAGAATTCAGACTTAAGACTTCATCTGAGAACCCTGCTACCAGCAAAAGTATGTTATATTCAAGATGACTGGCTTGATATTTTTATAATATTCACATCAGTAAATATTCTCACTTGTAGAATACAATTCAACCTCTTATATTAGCACTTAGTCTCTTCATAGCTTACTCTCCCACCACAGTTGCAAACTTTTTTCACACTGTCCCCCATTTTATTAGCCATGCGCATGTCCTATCATTTGGTTCCCAAATATTTTCCTGAGAGTCCTAGGGTAAATTTTGGACCTCTTCAGGTGTTGGGAATAGGCAAATGGGTGTTAACCGGCTTTAACCAGAGAAACTTCTGCCACTTTCACGCCCCTTAAATTTTAGCTGTAATTTAAAGTCGCATGTGGAGAAAGAATGCCACTTTTCACACAGATGCCACTGAGAACCTATCCCATCTGATCCAAAGTCCACAATATAAACCAATCTTGAAGCCTTTTTTTGTTCTTTCACAAAACTTTAATTTCTCTATTCTCTCACGTCCCAATTTAACCTAGTCTTCAGGTCTAAAGTAAAGTGTTTGTTAAAGAAATATTTCATTGCCTTCAGGAGTAAAATCAATTACTTTATTGTCATTTGCACGGGTTTTTTGTTGTTGTTTCGTTTTGCTTTGTTTCCGTGGGCAGGCACAGAGAAATGAATGCACGGGTTTTATATTAATAAAAGAGGGTGTTTTCTGACGAAACTGACTACAGAGCTCTAGAGAGACAAGCTTCATGTACTATCAAATTTTACATGGAAAATACAAGAAGCAAAACAATAGCTGCTGATTGTATTTTATAGCAAATGCCTTTGCATTTTTCAACTTGTTCTAGCTCTATTGATGCAGATCATAAGATTAGCAAAGCTTTCCTTCAGGTAATAATTATATCACATATTACAAATTCAATGCTTAAAAGTAAACTTTTTTGTCACTTGGTCAATTCAGTAGTTTCTTCATTTTTTAAATTATTTTAACACTAGACTATGTTAGATACTCTTTTTAACCATCATTTAGACAAACTATAATATTAAATACTTTTTTTCCAAGGCTCCCATTCCATTATGAATATTCTTTTTTTCACTCTCTGTTTTCACCAATTTGATAGCTTGTATTAGCACTAACTAGAATATTTGCTGAAACTTCACATAGGAAAATAAAAGATATTTGACTGCCCTACAAAGCTGCTGAATAGGGACCATCTACAAGAGCTTGTTCCTAAAACGATTTCTGTGGATTGTGGAAATAAGTAGATATCAACGTTGTATGTATAATTATATTCATGTTATTTTTCAAAGCAGAAGTGAAGGCCAGAAAGACTGGTTTTTTCAAAGTTAAATACATTAAGAAGCAGGCCATTTTTAAATTAATAATACAAGTTATACTTGCATTTGTACAACAAAATGTGTCCACAGGCAAAAAATGCATCTGTATCGTTTATGAACAGTTGAAATTGATGATAAAATCCCTTCTTATTGAACTGGTGACAAAATATAGATTTAGGGACTGGCAAAAATGGCAACTGTTATTTAAGCATACTGACGTTAGGGACTGTGATAGAAGGCATTATTTAAATTAGTTACTCCGTGTCAGGAAAAGCAAAGTAACATTCAAATTTATTTAATTTATTTCCTTGAAAAAAATAAACAAGACCATCGCCATTTTCTTCATCATTGATAGAATGAAAAAGTAAGGAAGCCAAAATTCTTAAAACATAACTGTAACATTCTGATATTTATTGAGCATTAATTGTATCAGGCAGTCTAGAGAGTACATGCTAGTGTTTCATTGTTGTTGTTTTTTTTTATTTTGTTTCCACATTATCACCCCAGCAACTCTGAAAGAGAAAACTCTATTACTAATTTTCATATTGTTAATGTTGAGGTCATTCATTGAGTGACTGGTCTTTCCTGAAAATGTTTTGCTCCATTTGATTTATTTATTAAACCCTATCAGATGGATAGAGACATACCATTTTACAAATGAGTAAATCAAGGCTCAAAGAAGTTAAAGAAAACATTATCCACTTGTACTTTCATTTCATAATTACTGAGAAACTAACTTCTTGTCTGGTATTACAAAGATTAATCAGATAAGCAGCAAGACAAGTTTCCAGAACCAAGTCTGAAGATCAGAGCAAAGTGAGAGACACAGGTACTGATTAGGTAACACCACAACAAATGAACAATAAAAAGTTGAGGAGAGTGTTGTGAAAGAAAAGGATGTAATTTTGTAAGATCATATAACAGTGAAATTTATTTAAGCCTAGGAGGTTAGGGAAAATTTTTCCCAAGAAAGATGAGGCATAACAAAATACAAATCCAGATTGGGACCCGGAAAATTTGGACTGCTTCTAGCCATGTCAAAAGTTTGCAATATGTTCTTAGAGATTTATTTTATTATTTTAGGGAGCAAAACAAATAAAAACAAAGTAAAAGAAAGCAAACAAAAATCGTAGCAGACCCACAGGTTCAGTTAAATTCTACTAGAGATCCACACATTTTATAAAAAACTGAAACCTCAAAAGTAGAACTAATTCAAGGCCATAAAATTCAGGTCAAAGGCCAGGACCCTTTTCTCCGTTTCACATGGTAGAATGACATGGATTCCTAGGTATGAGACTTGAGACAAATCCCATTGATTTTGCCATTGCATTTTTTCACTTTTACACTTTTATTCTGTTTAGGCTGCTGAGAATGTTAAAGCTCAATCCATTCTTGGTAAACAAATATCTGGCACTCCAGCTCCAAGTCTGAAACAAAAGAGATGCATGCTGACATTTTGGTGTTGGCCAGTACTCTTACAATAGAAGTCAAGAACTCCTCAAAACTCCCTATGCCCTAAGCCTCTGTTGGCTGGAAATGCCAAAGGAATTGTTTCATTCTTTCTAAGCAAAACTATTCATGAATATTCAAAACCTCAGATTTGACTATCTAGAACTATCTGTGAAAACACAGTAGGAAATAACAGGAGATAGGAAAAAGTAAAAGAATACTAACAGGATGATAGGAAAAAGTAAAAGCAAGGTATTCATCGCTACCTTAACAATATTCCCTACTCTACCCAACCGCTCGTGGCCCCTCCCGCCCATCCACCTACCTATCCCTACCCCAGCTGTCAGGACTTACCTTTCCTGAGCTTCTGAAACTACTCTACCTGGAAAAAGGTCTTGTGCAAATGAAAAATACCTCGGATCCTAGTGTAATCATAGGGATATGCTTTTGGGTAAGATTCAGGAAGTAGGGAAATAAGGAATCATAAATTCCATGGGTGCTTATGCCTGCTAACAGAGAAAAATACGGGGTCCTGTAAATGTTACAACTGTTTCCATCTGTTCTCTTTATGTGTAACTGATGTAAGAAATTAGTGACTGCCAGAAGTCACTTGCTTTGCAATTACAGTGTTTAGCGATATTAGTATAAACTAGGAAATTGAACTACTCTGTTGTAGAACGAAAAGCACAGATGCAGGTGAAATCAACTTTTGAGATGCTTTATCACTTACGACATCCTTTGTCATGACCTGAAGCAAAGGAATATTCTTACTTACTTGTAGAGCAGATGGAGAATTCCCAAGACCTGCTGATATGAGCTGATAGGAACTTTCATAATAGCTCCTGGATTGTCACGGTAGATCATAGGAGTGGATTTATTTGTCTCATGTGGGTGAAATGGGTAGATATGCATAAAGATAAATGTCACAAAGTAAGCATTTACCCCTAAGTGCTTATTCTGTATCAAATTGAGGTGTTATAATATTCAACCTTGCTCTTGTTCTGAATCTGGCAAATCAGACCTCCTGAGGTTCTGGCCTTCACTCTGCCTTCCAAGATGCAGTACAAACTTCACATTAATTGAATGCAACCCTGGGTGAGCCATTTCAGAAAACTGAGAGTCAGGAAAATCATCTGTCAGATGGACATATTAATCCTTGCCCTGAAGAGTGCACAGAAATGATGGTATGGACAGAAAACTTGGAGGCTGGCATGTTTTTGATGAATCAAGAATTGTACCAACATAAAAGGCCATAAAATAATTAGAAAAAACAATACATGAAATTTACAAATCTCTCTATAAAACATCTTTAAGACAACAATGAGAGAAAAATAAAAACCCTAAAAGATGAGCAATTTGTTTAAATAAATATTTTGTTTCCTGTGGCTGGAAATAGATTTTAACAGAAAATGTATGCATTTTGGAGAAGGATGGGTATCGGTTTGAATGCCCAATCTGTCATTCAATAGCCATATGACTTAATTAAGCCCCTTAACTTTTCAGAGTCTAAAATTACTTATTGTAAAGTAGAAATCATTCCAACTCTCTCATTATATCACAGTGAAAATTATATGAATTAATGAATGTGAAGTGTCTAGCATGCAGCAGGTGATTAATAAATGCTATTCTGGCTTTTTGAACCATAAAAACATTCCTGGTAGTAGGATTCACTGTATGTAGAGTAATTGTAAATGTAATGAAGACTTTCTTATACAAATTGTAGGCAAATATAACTGGGCATACATTTCAGAAGATTTCAAGATAATTTGAAATCCATTAATGGACCCATGCATTTTCCATAGCTTAGGCACAATTCATAGGCACAATTCCTAGACACAAAGCAATATGAAAGGCAGGGAGTGTGTTTGGAATGTTTGAAATCCACTCGGACAAATCAAGCCTAAATTCACAGAGTATCTCCTTGTAAAACACACAATAAAGCATATTTCTTAGTCCTGGTTGTACAACAACTAACACTTGCTTTCTGAAATAAGCTGTTCACCTCGAACACCTTGTTCCATATATTATGAAAAGTAAGATCATAACAAAGAAGCCAGATGCATATATTTGTACCAAAATGTTTGGTTCTGCTGCACTAAGTTTAGTGTTATCAAAGTTATAGTTACTGGCTTATATTTTCAAATTTAACAACCTACTTGGTTCCAAATGCACAGAGCATCTGGAATTGGTAGAGAACTTTGGGACCATAAAATCAGGCACTTGGGAAATTTTTACTCTAGAGCCCTTAAACTAAAATTTTGTTGTTGTTGTTTATTTCTTTAGGCGTATTCCCCTCTGAAGCATCTAGACATTAAAAATCTATTTTATTACAGATTCTTCCTTATCCAATTCACCTGGTAATGTAAAATCACCTCAATCTTTGTTTTCTTTTGAGTTATTATGGCAACAAAATATTGGGAAAAGAAAGGAAACACAACTTTATATACAGCCTAGTTTCACATGTGGTGCAATGAATAATTATCTTAGTATAGTCATAATTCCTGTAGTTTTGCAAAAATTATTAACTTGGGAATTTATACAGGGTTATTTATAGGTATCCTTTGAATAAAATGTTTCCAACTACACATTTATCTTAAAGTATTCAAATTATTTTTTGAAAGTATCTGATTCTAATAAGGCATTGATACTTGTGACAATCTCACAAGCTTAAGCATGTATTTTTACACACATCGTTAGCTAAATAAGGGGACAAAAATAACCACATAAAAGTCCTTGGAAAAGAAAGGCATGAGTTGCTTTTAGATTAGTTAAACTGGGATGATCCATATTAAATACAAGGAAAAAGTATGAAATGTAAATCAATGACTTATAAATAAAACCCCCTTTATCTTTATTCACAAGCACGATTTAAAAATTAAAAAATTTCACCATCAAAGATCCAGTTCTTCCGTCAGATTGGGTTATAGAAGCTAAGATTGCATGGGCCTTTTCCATCATCAATGGCTGGTAGCTTGTAGAGGCTTGGACACACATAGAATAGCATTTAGAGACCAGAGACTTTGACAAAGGGCTGTTTTTTTGAGCACAGTTATTTCTAGTATTTGTTCATCATAATGATGAGGGGGTGAATGCAAAGAATCACTGAATGGAAAAAGTCCCCACTGGAATGCCCAGTTCTTCATTCAGACAGAAAGCTTCATGAGTGGGGCTCTGATTTCCCATGATGTTAATGGAAGATTTTGCTCTGCATTGATTTTTTAAATTATCAGTGAAGCAAATCCCTATGAAGGTGTGGAACCGTTTGTAGGATGGGAGGTGAGTATTCTTTCTGAGGGCATGCATACGCCTTCTATCAGGCATGATTAGAGACAGGGAACGTTAAAAGTGGCAAAACAATTCACATTCATATGTCACCCTGAATTCCTGAAAGGGGTCTGGAGAATTTAATGCCTAGAATACTTCAGGTGCAAGGAATGGCCTCTATTTACTATGTCTACCACCCCTGTTTCTTCTCCAGCTTTAACTTCCCTAAAGTCTTTATCCATCCTTGTTGAATTCTGCACCTATTTTATATCAGGCCCTTTACCAAGAACCATGGATTCACAGATAAATAAGAGAAAAACCCTGCCCACAAGGAATTTATTTGACTCCTGCCAAATAAAGATTGCAAATAGATGATCAGAGACCTGGGTGGTAAGAGCTCTAAAGAAAGTGGATGCATTGCAATTTGAATTCAAGAAAGGGACTGAATAACTCAGCTAGGGAGAGAACATATTTTGGGAAAGCTCCTCTTCTGGAGATTGCCCTGGAAGAGCCTTTTAAAAGGCTCTTTTAAAAGGAGAAATTTACTATCTCTACCCCCATCTCACCATTATTCTGTAAGTAACTTACATACACTGTAAGCAGTAGCATGATAAACACATTAAATTCTAAGTGGGTAGAAGCCTTTCTTAGGATAAGAGCATAGGAAATGATCTGGAACTCCTGTCTTAGGGGAATAAGGAGGTTAAGGAAAACATTGTGGAAGAGATTACATCTGAGTCAAATCTTAAAGAATGAAGAAGAGCTGTACAGACAAGAAGAAAGGGAATTTCATTCCAGGAATAGGCTCAGTAAATCTGGGCATATTCATGTCTCTGTTCTTTTAGACAGTGTGTGTATAGTTCTCTTTCTCCAAAAGGCAATGTAAATTCTGATTTGTTAGAGATTTCCTAAAGGCAAGGACTAGAAATGTCTCAAAGAGAAGAATTAGCAATTCGTTTTTAAAAATGAAGGAATATAACATGAAAGCCTTGATGGAATTAGGATAATGCCTTTTCTTTTAGGAAAAGGGAAATTAAGACAAGATTCTCATTCCTTCCATAAGGACAAGATAAGCTTTCTGTACCTCACAGGATTTCACAAGGACCAAATGAGGCAAACTTTCTAGTCCGGGACCTGGCAAGTAGTCAGCATTCAATAAAAATTGTTTCTTCTTTCCCCTACACCTTTTCCAAGCATGTTTTTTCAGTGAATATTACCTGAAGAAATCATTTATATGTATACAAACATCCTGCCAAAACCTACAAAAACTTTTCAGAAGAAAGATATTCAATAGAAAAGAAAGTTGTTGCATGGTATAATATATTAGTTTCATTCTACTCATAGCTCTAAAAATTGACTCATAAGTGGCAAGGAAACAGATGGATTTCTTCCTTCTTGCCTAACTTTCATGTACGTAATACATAAATAATGTAAAAGGGTGACTTTTGGGCTGGCTTGCTTTCTCTTTAGCTCATTTCCCAGTATATTTTCAGAATTCTAAGCGCACTGCCATTGTTTTATGAAAAGAAAACCATGTCTGAGTTTTCCAAATAGGTAAAAATGCAACTTGTAATAATAGCTCGAAACCTTCTTGGGCTTACTATCTCTGAACTGTGTTCTAAGGAGAAGTGGGGGATCGGTGCAGGCTTGGGAGAGGTTAGCAGGGACCATGTGGAATGGAGGGATTCTAAAGGGCTCTGAGCACTCTTGTAGGTCTGGCAGGATATGACAAGGATGCCAATTTGCACAGTAAGAGAAATAAAGAATGACAGTGGGGTCCTAAAGAGTGCTTTAGGGTAAGGAGAGAGGGCTGAGATAAATAGCTATGCTGTTAACAAGCAGATTTGCATTTCTGAAATTTGACTCTATGGGTGGAATGTCTGGCCAAGTGAATTCAGACAGACCAGTTAGAATGCTCTTATAATAATGTAGTCAAACAATGGTGAACAATTAGAATACAACAATGACAGTGTATACACAAATGGATATGTTTGAGAATTAGTATGATGCTAAAATCCGCTGAACTTACAGAGCATCAGTGGGTGTGGAGAGAGAAGGAAAGATCCAGGCTAGAGTCCTGGCTGGGTGGACTAGATCTACATTTCTCAGGAAATGTAGAATGGGAGAATTCTAAAGGATTCTGAGCAGTATGCATTTACTCATTATCTAGTGTTCACATATCCACCTCTGGACAGACAAAAAGAAAAATATCATTAATGAAACAAGCAGAATAAAATTTGGACAACCTAACCCCACTCCATTCTTAGAATGAAGGCAAAAGAGAAATCTTTACTGTTTCCGGTCTCTCAACAGCTGATTTACTAACTGTCTTGAAACTGCAGTAAGGCAAGCACAAGTTCTCTAATTCCTCTAAATAAAGATTTTTTTCTACCCATTTCTAACACTTTATTCATTCCTGAGACAGTAGAACAGGTTAGACCTGCCAGCAACCTTCAATACATCCAAAATAATCACTTCATCTTATAGATGAAGAAAACGAGGCTCAGAGATGACTATCCATGCCCCAGGCCATATAACATCGTTCAATATTAAAATTCTACTGAATTGTTAGGGATTGTGCAACTCAATGACAGCATGTGAGAATGTCCTTAATATTTCCTTACACCAACCATCTATTGCCGAGGCCCTCGTTGGATCAAATGCAATATACTCAAACACTAACATTCACAGGAAGTACTTTGCTGAATGGCCTTGTAGAATATTTGGTAGATTCAGTGATGTCATGGGTTTGCCAATGTCAAGTTCAATATCCCATGACTGAATTTATTTAAGAAAACCACTATCTTCTGTTTCCTAACCTACGTTTTTTTTTTAAAGAATTCCTCCTGTTCTTTGTATTATCAATAGCATGATTTACATTTTGCTTAGGTGTCAAGTTCTATCGGGAGATCCGGGTTCGTTTCCCAGTGCCTGCCCATGCATGTGCATGAATAAGTGTGTATTTCACTTTAAAAATACGTATTCATGATTAGGAATAGAACAAGGGTAGGACATGTATGTTGAATGATCCCTATTTGATTTACACAGAGAACCGGATCTGATCAGACTCCCTCCTGTGTATCAGTCTCAAAGGGGCTGCAAAATTCAAAACTGCCTCATGAAAATGGCGCGCTAATTGACCATACACCTTTGGGACTCTCTCAAAGAACTGAGTGACAACTTCAATGCAAATACTTGCAGGTATAGAACGTGGCCTTAGCCCAGGCTCTGTAAGGCATTAAGACTTTCTGGATTCTAACCCTCCTTATTTTTTCACAAGCTGGGAGGTTCAGGATAAAATACTAAAACTCACTGAACCTCAGTTTCTTCTTCACTGGTAAAATGCAAATAATAATCAGACATACTTTGTAATGGTCCTGTAAGGATTAAATTAGAATAATAGTATGGCTGTTAACGATAATGACAATGTTGAATATGTTCAATGAAAAGATGGAAAATAGAGGAAGACCTAATTAAATTTTCACAAACAGAGATAACTTGTGATGATGCTATTAGAAAATAGGTTTATTCATATGTCTTCAGAAAGGTGAACCAGGTCTGTAATGTTATTATGAATAATACTTAGATATCTTCTGCAAAGAATAAACAGTTTCTATTGAGGCGAAAAAATATCTTCTGCATGTCTTCTGTCTTTGGTTCTAACACACCATTCAATTGTTTACAATAAGAGCATAAAAATTAAATATGTACAATTTATCATCTGATTATATGTTATACACTCACTTAAAAATCATAAGTAGTTTGTGTGTGTATATATGTATATATGTTTAGCGTTTTTTCTTAAGGTCATATGGTATTTCATTAGGAAAATTGGTATACGATGATTATTTTTATATTGGACACTGTACCACACTATTTGCAAAATTTAGGTGACATAATGCTTTAGTGAGAATTATATATACTTCATAATTACAAATTCCAAGACAAATTCCAGGACATGGTCTATGTTTCCTTAGAAAAGTCATTTCATCTTATTCTGTTTCATCATCTAGAAAAATGGAGTCATACAAACTACCTAACAGTTTTTTAAAATAGATGATAAAACAGATAATATATATCATGTCACCAAGAAAGAGCTCAGAAAGTGTTAATATCTAACTCCAAGTAAATGTACAAATAAGCTATGCAAATATGTTTTCTTCTCAATAAACCAATAAACACGTTAACCCTAGAGTATATATATATAAAATAAAAGAGCTCTGGACTGGGAATCTTGAGCCCTGGATGTTAATTCTGGTTCTAAGCTGTTATGGTTGCAAATAACCACCAACCTTGTTGAGTAGAAAGCATACAGCGCAGACATTTGCTCTAAGGCCCAGATAGAACCAGCATTTCTAGATTCCCTATGTGACCCTGAGCAATTCTTTGAACAAAACAAATCTCCGTTTGCACATTTGTAAAAGAAGCCAGTGACCTAAATTATCTCTAAGTAGGTTTCTAGTCCTGATATATAATGATTACAAACACCTAATTTTTTTTAATTGATGGAACTGCACCTTGCCACCCCACCCCTGACCCCAGAAACTGATTTTAAAAGTTTACAACGCAAATAGCTGGGAGGATGTATGAGGGAAGATTTAGTTCCTTCAGTTTCAATTGGTCCTTTAATCCTGAGTCTAAGAAAGATTTTCTTAGCATTAACTTGGAAGAGCTTGTGTCCATGTATATTCTTTTTAAATAGACCTGTTTCTGTCCTCAATGAAAAGGATTGTATGTCCGGTTGAAGGCTGTCAACTACCATTAGGTGATGTGGTTTATGGATCACCCTCCCTTTTATATTTGTATTATCATGCATTTTAATTAGGTGTGCTTGCAACCCTGGTACCCTCTCTATCTGCCACATAGAAAGGAATGTTAGTAGGTTGCCATTGACAGTTGTCCTAGATAAAAAATACCAAGCAGATCTCAGAAAATGGGCTGATATTGATGAAATGAGTGAAAAACCCAGGGGATTAGAATGAAGGAGCTAATTTGCATTGAGCCATTATTGACATCTCAATGTCAGTGGTTCAATTTCTACATGCAACATTGGCAAAAGTGCTTATTGTTGTCATTTAAGAGTCTTCTCACATGCAAGTCATACTGTACACTTGTTATTTTATACACGTGAAAATTCATATTAAGAGAGGTTAAGATATTTTTACTTCCTAAAATGAGAATTAAACAGAGATTTCTCTGTGACGTTAATTGATGAAGTTTCCTCTTCAACAAATTGTACAGTACTTGCTGTTTTGGTGGTTACACAATCAGTTTAAGGAAGAAAGTATCTCTGAAGAAGTAAAGAAATAATAAATTTAGGAAAAAAGGGAGAGTAAAAGAGTAAAGAAAAAATAAGACCTAAAGAAACACAGTCTTCTCAAAGTAGATGAAAAGAAAGGAAGGAAGGAAGGGCAGAAGGAAAAAAAGGAAGGAAGGAAGAAAAGAAGGAAACAGAAGAGGAATATAACAGAGAGTAAAGAAATCTGATGCAGGTGAAGAGACATGAGACTAAAAGAAAATGCCTGTGATGGGATTTTTGAATGACAATGCAGAAGGAGAAAGGAGGAGCAAGGAGATTTGCCTGTATGCATGTTAAAATCTAACTGTTTCCCTCAAGGAGTGAGTATTAGTGTCTCTTTTGATCAGTAAGTCAATGTTTCAACTGTGTTATCACTGCCTTCCTTGTGGCTCTTAATAATCATTCTTGAAATGGAAGTGTTTTCACAGACATATTGGGAGATGTTCTTCCCAATTGACTGATTATTTAATCCACCCTGAAGCTGTCTGTCTGTCTGCAGGACAAGGTGTTCACACAGATTGAAAGCCCAGAGAAAGCAGAGAATGGGTTTTGCATTTTAGAGCAAATTAATGCACATAATGGCCCTGTCAATCCACCCTCCCCTCAAATTCCATTTGTTCATTTAAACTAAAAGCGATCAATCTCTTGTTGGAGTTGTGGTCTTCCCCACACCTCAATCAGTTCTCCCAGTTTCCTTGAGCTCCTACTAAGCACTTGTCATAGAAGGGTGCCACAAGGAATATGAGGAACTCTTCCATCACATACAAGAAGTGCACATGTCATGTTAGGGAAAAAGGTGGCTGACTGCTACAGTCAGTGAGCCAGATGCAAAGGGTAAGGAAGTGCTGAGTGCTGTAGATTTGTGCCGCATTACACAGAGGGAGCAATGCCCCTCCATGTAGGGAAAAAGAGGGAAGCTACGTGGGGTACGAGAACTTGCAGGATAACTAAATATGAACCTTGTGAAATAGAACATTTCAAGCCAAGGGAAATATTTTAAGCTTATATGGCAAAGGAATTTAATCTAATTGTCCAGTTCTAAATATTATCAATGGCTGTCTTGAATGCTACCCTGAGATAAATCTAAAAACAAGTCCATGCTCTTCCATGATCTAGATGTGTCTGCCCTCTTGCAGGACCATGGAGTATTGGTACTAATTGCCATATCCAAAGAATTCCAAAAAGGTGATATGTTAGATCACTGACTTTGGAGTGGGTGGAAGGGGAAGTTTCATAAAAGGCTACAAGAGGTTGGTTAGTAAAAGCAATCTGGGGGCAGATAAAAAAAAGGCTGTGGATGTCAGGCTGAGGAAATTCTATACCACATTACGTGCGAAAATCCAGTGGGACAAACCTAATTTGACTTAGGCCCATAGCAATTCCATCTGTAACAGTTAAACACTGCCAGATACTTACCGATTCTCAAATATTAACAGTCCTTCATTGCATTTTATTTTTTATTTGCATCATGCCTTGTGTGCAGTTTGTACATACTCAGTTAAAATAATGTGTGTTCATGTGTTCCCAGATCTTTTAGTAGGAGTCATAAGACAGATGCCAGGTAGCTATAAGATATTGTAGGGTGCTGTAAGGTCAATAATTGTGGTGGAAATTTGAGGAGAGACAGAGGTATCAAAGCTTCTTAAACGTGCTTATCAGTGAGCTGGACCTTGGGGGTCAGGCAAGATTTCCATATGTATAAATTACAAGGAAAGTAAGGAGGAAATTCTAGGCTAAATAAATGAGCATGATATAGAAAAAGGAAAGAGCAATAGATGTTGCTGCATGCCTGCCTGATACTACCTGTGGTCACGTTATATTGGAATGCATTGTGCACTTGGAAACCCCTGAGGCCTCTATTCCAGCACAGAAGTGTATTCGACAATTATGAGTATGAGTACCTTTTGTTGTCAAGCACTAAAATAGGCCCAATCATAACAAAATAATTCAAAGAATTCAAAGTGTCTGTCCTTGAGCCACTAGAACTATAATAGGCAGAGAGCTATAGAGGCCATTATGTACACTCAAATAAAAAGAATGCTTTCATAATATTTTAGCATGGTTTAACCTCTGACTTTCTTGCCTGGACTACTGTACTCGCTGTGTGATTGCAGGCAAGTTACTTACCCTCTCTGGACTTCACTCTCTTGTATGGTAAAATGAGGAGATTAAGAATGCCTATGTCATAGGATTTTTAATGGGCAGTCAATAGGTTAAAAGCAATTAGACCAGTGTTATATAAACCTTGTTAGCATTGCAATTACTTCTTAACTGGCATCCCTGCCTCCAATTGTCCTTTATCCATTCCATACTTCACCCAACTTCTGAGGCTATATCTTTAAAAGGCTATCATGGACATGATATATATATATACTTACTACATATCTTTCAACATGTGAGAGGCTTGGTAGATTAATATTCAAGTTTCTTAGCCTGGCAGATAAAGCCCCTATAAGCTGGCTCAAGTTCATTTTCTCCATACATGACACAGCACTCTCATCCTATATTCTCAAGCACTTCCTTCCCTCCAGCCACACTCAACTCCTGGTCAGAGAATTTAAGTCACTTTCTCCAGGTAAGAAGACTATGAGGATATTCAGAGGTTAAGTGACATCTCTGAAGACACTCTCAGACTCCTACACCTTTACCATTTCCATCAGTCCCTTCTGCTACAGCACTGGAGTGCTGTCGAGATAAAGATCACGTGTTCGTATTGTCTCTGCCATATGACTGAGCTATTCAGGGCATCTTGTTTCATTCATATCTGACCTTTCTGTCATGAGACATCATGTCTGCTTGATGGAGGTGGGTAGGCATGTAAATATATTAATACCGGTACTTACTGATATATTAACAAAACACAAACTAATTGTTATCTATAGTAAGCCCTCATAATGCCTTAGTTCTTTTTAAAAATGGTTTTTAGAGTGAAAAATAACGTGTATACAAAAAAGCAATAAATTTCAAAGCATACTGCAACCATTTGTTATAGAACAGATTTCAGAGTTTGGTGGGTTACAATTCCACAATTTTAGATTTTTACTTCCAGCTTCTCCAAGACACTGGAGACTATCAGAAATATCAATATAATGATTCAGCAGTCATATTCATTTGTTAAATCCTATCTTCTCTGTTATAATCCACCTTCTCCTTTGATCTTTCTCCCAATTGTTTGGAGTATTTGAACTATGCCCATTCTAACTTTTTCCTGTTGGAAGGGGCTGTTGATTATATGAGATAAGGGGATGAAACTATTTGATGTTCTGGAGAGGCTGGCCCCTCTGGGTTTCAGGACTTATCTGGCGTGGGAGCCTATATGGAGGTTGTAGGTTTCTAGAAAGTAATCATAGCACATGGAAGCTTTGTAGAACCTCAGATAAAGCCCTGCATATTCTTTAGGGTTGGCAGGAATAGTTTTGATTAGGGTTTAGCAAACCATGATAAATAGCAGTATCTCTCTAGCTGAAGCTTACGTAAGAGTAGCCTCCAGAGTAGCCTCTTAACTGTGTTTGAACTCTCTTAGCCTCTGATACCTGATACCTTATTTATTACAATTTATGCCTTAGTTCTTAATGAGAAATGTTTATGATTAAATTTTCAGAAAGAATGGGAAGGCAGACAGGAATGTCTGAAGATTTGGTCCCCACATACCTAAAGTGGCCCCTTCTCTCTCTGCCTATTTATCATATCGCTGTGGAAAACAACAAATAATTTAACATTTTAAACTCAGAATTTTAGAAATATAGGAAGACTTCTGCTATTTTGTTTCCTGCTTTGTCCTCAGACATTAATATAAATTATCACAACACTGTGTGTACTATGCATGTGTGGGTACCTATAATATGCACAGGAGTATGTATATGTATTTGTGTTTGTAGCCTACAAAATTTTGCTACATATATTTCATATTATTACATTTTTATTACAACCAAATGAGAGAAATTACGGAAGGGTTATTTTCCCCAAATCACTGATAAAGGGTCTGAGTTTCAAGGAAGTTAAACACAGCCTTTTAATGAAGAGTAGCAGAGGTGCTGACTGGAAAAAAAAAAGTAGGTAAAAACAATGTATGGGTATCAAAATGACATTGACAAAAGACCACCGTAATAAATTAGCATCCCCATCTTGACTGGCTCAATTGGCAGGAACAAACTCACAGGGCAAGGAGAAAAGAGAACACAAAGAGTCCTGTTATAATTTATCAAGCAATGACTACCAGTATTTCAGTTTTGAAAGATAAGCAAATCAAAACATAAAAGAACAATAGCTACTTTGCTTCTTAAAGATCCTGTATCTAGTAAGTGGCAAGGTTCAGGATATGGCTGACTCTAAACTTGTGAATTCCTAAAAGGTTTCCAGAATTATATTCTTCATATTTGGTGTTGTCAAGAGATGTAGGTCATTGAGGGTTGTTAAAACCTCCATAAGAAAACCAAAAACTCCAAAGACCTGGCCACAGGACACAAACCTAAGGATAAAAAGGGCAACAGATTCAGTGTTAGCATTTTTTTTTCCTTTTCTCTGTTTTCCCCACTCTTTTTTTCTCCACTTTTCTCTGTAAAGTGCTCTTTTCCTCACACAGTAGTGTTAGTCAGTAATTCAAACAAAAGGAAAACATAAATGGTACTTCAGTATTAAGCCCTGGGAGACTTAAGTGATTTATATTCTCTTTCTTCAGCAATATTCGCTATAAAACTACTGAAGGTAACATTTAGAGAAAGTGGGTATTTTGCCACAATATCACCTCTTAATCCTCAGAGCATTTCTTTGATATCTATCAGCAGTTCATAAAGACTTTAGCACTTTATGGGCAATATGTTGACTTCCCTTTGCAATGGCAAGGAAAAAAATAAAAATAAACTTTCATCGAAGAGGACTACAACGTCTCTCCAAATGAAATTGGGTGATAAACCAAATAAAATAGGCACATACACAAAAAATGGAGATAGGTTTCAGTCCTTTATCACACACTCTGCTGTAAATCTGTAAGTTAGGAAGATTTATTTGATTTATATAGTTCTCTTCCCTGACAAAAAGAAGCTACAGTAGGATTTTCATCAACTTATGTTGAGGATGTTAACTGAAGATAATGATTATTGTTTCAATATATTGGGGATGGAAAGGGAAGATACATTGGTATACTATTATTTGCACGTGAAGACAAAAGCATTTTGACAATGTCCACTGGATAGGTTTATACTGTTCCAGTTCCTTATAACTCCACAGCCTAACATTTGTATTTTTATGAGTTAATTTTATAGGAAATCAAAGTAGAGAAATCTGGTACATTTGACATCGAATGAAAACTTTAAGCCAAGGCATAATACATCAAATGTATAGACCTCCAAGCTTAAAAGGGATGATTTACTTGACTATGGTACTTTGAAAGGATTTAATATAGTATTTTTCCCAAGCTGCAGTCATTTGTGTAGTACTGTCAGCTTATTTTTTTTGTCTGCACACCATCTGCATGATATATTTTTAAATCAACTCACTTCTTTAAAAGCTTAAATTTAATATTTGTTTTTAAAGGGAACTTTATATCCATACCCCAAAATAGGAAAATTAATTTCCCTTGCAATAAACACAAGGTAAACTTAAAAATAAATTGAATAAATGCCAAACAATGTTCTTCCTTCTAACAAGGCACTTGGAGTCCGCTTAAGGCTCTGAGCTTGAAGCCAGCATACCACTTGTTAGAGAGATCAGCCATGACAGGAAAATGAATTGTTCTTTCTTGACATAATCAGTGGGTTGAAAGAAAATGGGAAAGCCGGTAAGTTTCCCACCATGTGATTCAACGGTATTTATTTTCCACATCTGCGTGCCATCAGAAATCACCATCAGGGGTCCACTACCTGCAGTGTGACAAATGTTGGGGTCTCCGACAAGTTTGGGCAACCACAAGTGGAAATCACACACTTGCTACCTCCCAGTTGTGGGATTTGGGAGAGTTAATATCCCTTTCCACTTCCCACATCTTTCATCTGATGAATGGAGGATATAATACCTACCTTTCCAAATAGTTATAAAGGTTAAATGAATAGCGTCCCATGAAAGCACCAGTGCACAGTGGTAGCTCAATTTATTTCAGGTACCCTAACCCCCAACTCATTTTGTTCCTTCAGTCTATCTATTCTACAAACATAAACAATCCATCTATTCCAAACCTGTCTTCATCCTTCTTGTCTCCATCTTTCACCCTGAAATCCCCTTAAATTAACTTCCTTAATTCACCTTTTGTTCTTGCTGCAACACTCTGAAGCTTTTGCAGTCCTGAAGAAATCACATCCAATGTTCTGGCAGATTCCCCAAGTATCTGCCTGTTCTGGATGCTCTACTGGCAAATTAATACATAGATTAGATATAGATAGATAGATAGATAGATAGATAGATAGATAGATAGATAGATAGATAGATAGATAAATGTGAATAACAATAAATACAGCTGAAACACCTTTGGATAGAGGTAAGTGGAAAGATTCCGAGAGCAGTAAGATTCTGTTCAGAAGTGAGACTTTGAAATGACATCATTTGGGTGAAAGATCTTGATGGAAAAATAAGTTCCTCTTAAGGCAAAAACAGCTTTAAAAGTTCCATTAGGCTCCCTTAAAAAGGCTTCTTGAACATCAAATATCTTTTGCAAAACACTTCATTGATTTAAGTGTAAATTAATCACAAATGCATGGATTCAATTTCCCTTAGAATACACACAGATTTTTACATCCAGATGCAAAATACCTTTCCTGTTTTCCATCACTTCAAAAGTTTGAAAGGGTGCTTTAGCTGCTGAAGACTAACTCAAAAGTGCTATGTCTTGCCCTTGATCCTTGCAAAACATGAGAAGTAGTGACTCTGCCATGAGATTTCTTTTGATCTTCTGTATGACCATTACAGGAATTTGCTTTCTTGGAATTCCTAATGGAATAGAGATAATTAATAAGCAATGTGACCTTGGTAAACTTTCTAGGCTGAAGGACAGCACAAGAAAAAAAGTCAGAGTTCAAAGATCTCAGATTTGTTTACCAGCTTCAACTTTGACTACCTGTGTCTCTGATTTTCTCATCTGAAAAATGGGGGTAGAGGACCTATTTATCTTGAGGGTTGTTACGGAGAAGATAAGAGATTTTTAAAAATCAATAAAAATGTATTGAACATCTCTTCTGTGCTAGTAGGGCTTCAAAGATAAATGACCAAAATGCATCTTTGGTTTTCAAGGAAAATCCTAGATCTGGAGGAAGAAAGCCCTCTGGGAAAATATTTTTGAATTCTACCTTTGGATTCAGGTGACATCAGCGAGACTCAGGGGCACAGAGACAATGGACTCTACCTGAGGGGTCAGAGATACTCCCTGAATGGTAAATTGCCTTACAAACACTCAGGTACTAAATTGTGATGGATCCATATTAATACTTGGTGACATTAAAATTATTCATTTTAGTATTAGTACTACTATAATGCAGATTACCATTTGGGATCTGAATTGTTTCCTGATGTCCATTCTTATTTGTTGAATGATTTCCTAATTTTTTTCAATTGTTGAATCTTTTAGTTTGTTATCTTCAGCATTCTATTTCTGTGCTAGAAGATTAGGTTTCCTGGGTTTTGTTTCTCTTCACTTTGTTTTGCCATCTACTTTTCTCCTCTCTCTTTTCATGTGAAATCTGTTTTCTGCACTGAGCTCCACACACCAATCTGCTGGGCCATCTGATTTTTCTAATTCCAAATCTGGGTCTATTTCTAGCTGATTCTTAACAATAATATCTTAGTTATCTTTGCAGCCACATTCATTTGTTCATTCTCTTTAAAAATCATTATTTCTGAATATGTTCAGTATATCAGACTTTGGGCTAGGTTTGGGGTACACTGATATGGACAATGCAGTCTCTGCTTTCAAGGATGTAAGAGTCAATCTAGTGAGGGTGAGAGTGGAGGTCAAATAAAGTACAATGACAGGACAGGGTGTTAAGCCTCAGGGCCCCGATGTGTGCAAGGAGTCACAAAAGCATATAAGCAGAGAATATGAGTTCTATCTGTGATCCACCTAGAATGATAAATGGACATTATTCATAGAGAGGTATTCCAAGACAGGAAGAAAAGTAGACATTTCTCTCTGCTAAAACTCTACTCTATATGCATGATCCCAGTTCCTTTCCAGGGTAAGGAGGCCAAGCTTTTTGGAATTCCAATGAATGTCTTTGGGAGTCTAGATGCCCTCTATAATCACCGTTAGTACCCTAACAATGCCTCTCTAAATAAACATATAATCTACATTTACACACAAGACAAACACACACACACACACACACACAAACACATACACACAAACAAACCATTCTTGTTATGCCAATACAGTTCAGGCATGTTCCCAGACTGGCCAGCCCTTCCTTAGCTGCCATCTAAGCATTTCAGTCTAGGTTTCTTCCCCTGAACCCTTCCCATGAATGAGGTGGTCAAGTTCCAATCTCCAAGGTCCATGGTTTCCAAATAATTGAACAGGTGAAAAATCCCCAACAGAGTACATGGATGTGGAAATGGGTGTGGGGCTGACCCAATGTTTGCAAAGTGCTTCTTTGGAGCCCTGAACTGGCCAAGGAAACACCTGCCAAATGTTCTGAACACTAATATGAAGGCTTGTGGCTGGTCCTTTTCCCTGTCTGTAAACTCTAGCCTCTTCTCTTGTCACAGAGCCCATTTCTTCCATGTCCCAGTGCTCTCCTTCTGTAAGGACCAGGGCCCTGAACCTTTCCTTTCCCTCGTCTATGCCTTGGGATCTCATTATTTTTCCTTTATGTCCTTAAACACAAAATATTAATCCACATTTCATTACCAGATAATGAGACTGAACTAGCCCCCCCCTTTTAATGTTAACATGCCTTATTACTGAAGAAAAATGAAGGTAAGGAACAAATGAAATTTAAAAAACAAACAGAATGCCAAACCCCAGGATGGCATGCTCTTTCACATGCAAGGCAAAGAAACTGTTTAAGGACATGATGATTTGGAGAAAGAAGGAAAGCAGATTTACATCTGAAGTTCAAAATATTTTGGAGAGCCATATATGAAGACTTCAGAAGGGCTCAAATGTGCGATGTTACCATGAGACAGAAGTACATAATTAAGAGAAGTAGTTTAACTGCAGGAATCACAAAGGACCTGAACTCTACTGATGACATTTGCTCCACTTAATTAGGTTTTGATGGGCTTACTTGAGAAGAAACCAACATGTACACCAAATACTAGACATATTTTTTCGCTGTCTCCTTTAAAATAACCTTGTGAGTTCACATCTTTATGCAAAAAGGCAAATGGTGTTCAGAGAAGTGACCACACTTACTAGTTTGCCTAATTTACAGAGCCAGGAACGTGTTTAGCTAGGATTCAAAACCAGGTGTGAAAGACTCCAAATGTCTTGGAGGTTTCATCACTTACCAGAATAATGGAGTTAACATTTCAACAGACAGAAAAATTTAGTTTTGGCTGGTGTATAGAAAATAAACAAGCACCGGCCTGATTAGGATTTAGAGAAGTGAAATAGCTTTTCCTTCACAGTTTCTTCATCTGATAATTTAGGTACTGTTGTAGAGATTAAATGAAGTAATATATGTAATTCAAAACCCATAGTGTCTGGCAACATATTAAACCTTAATTAATAAGAATCCCACCTACAACTACTCCTGCCATTTAGTATGACTTTTTATCCCAGAAAAGTGATTATGTTCCTTATTATATTTGGGGTGTAAAGCAGGTGTTTTCTGTTCAGGCATAATGAGATAATTTGGGAGAAGAAAGCCAGAAAGCATTAATCAAAAAAATAAATAAATAAAACAAATAAATAGAAGGATGAGTGAAGATTTACCAAGCCCTATGATTTGAGGAGTTAAAGATTTATTTTTTCCAGCTTTTGGAGACTATAGGAGTCAAACTTACATATCTGCTATATTTCCATATGGAATGATTTATTGTTTCCATTTGGTTTCTTACCAGAGGACACCAGAAAAGTTTTAGGGGACATCAGAAATACGAAGTTATGTTGTTTTTTTTTTTTAATCCTTACCTTGTTGTCTTCCTCTGATTCCTCAACAACCCTCATTTTGAAAATCTGCAGCACACAAGATCTGTCTGAAGGAGCCTTTGGGGCTGCATTAGTGAGCCAGAATCCAGAGTACTGAATTAATTCATCCTAGGCAAGGTATATTAGAATGGACAGCGGCTAGGGGAAGGAGGTAAATGTAAGCCACCAGAAGATGAAAGAAGATCTTTTCTAGACTGCATTAATTTAGATCTGAGTCTCCACACTCCTCTTATGCCTTTGGACTTCAAATTTTGAAAACCCTTCAGGTTGTTACCCTGATGATTTTCGCCTGGACCATATTTGCAGGGATGAGTGGCATCTTGACATCCTTTAATGACCAGTGACCTGGATTCTGATCTCGGTTTTTTCAAGAACTCATTATGTGACCTTAGGCTCAGAAGCCAAAGCCTTACCTAAATTCATTTCCTGTAAGGGCTTTTTTTTTTTCCTATTAAAGTTTGTAACTCTACTAAACCATCGTAATAATATGTCCTCTTCTCACTTCACAAGATTATTGCAAGGATCAAGTAAAAGAGCCCATGAACTTGGAAATATATGAAGTCCCATTTGAATCTCAATAGCAATTGCTGGAGTGTGATTTAACCTTGACCTCCAGTACTGGGGAACTTAACAAAATCTTGGACTCTGTTTGGGTTCATTACTTCCAAATGGTCTCTGGAAGAGTACGTACTATAGTGAATCGGAATCACCCAGGCTGACTTTTACGAAATACAAATTCTCCTTGGAAAGTTTGATTTAGTTGGTTACCCATGGAATCTGGGATCCGTATTTACAAAACTGCACACAATGAAGGATTCTGGTTCTGTTTGGGAATGCAAAATGTCCCCAGTGCCATCTTTTATTGCAATTTATGAATCTGTTCTACAGTGAGGAGAAGACATTAATTAAAGGTAGGTTATAATAATTATGTGCTATTAGTATTGTAATGTTTAGAGATGGTACCGAACTATACATGATGTTGACAAACTTGGGTTTTAACTTCTACATTTCAACTTCTTAACAGTGTAGGAAATGTTGAGCAAGTCACCTCAGCTTTTCCCTACTTAAAGAATCCAGTAATAATTACCATCCATGGTGTTTTAATTATTTAAAAAATTAGGAATGTAAAAGAACTAATAGAGCATATTATAATATTTAGGTTATCTCTCTTCACTTTTCTTTTAAAATATCATACCTGTAAGAGAATTGGCAGAACACAGCATTGCATAATAACAAAATTGCTAGTAAAGGAATCTCTAAATTATATAACAGGTGTCTAGATATCCTAACATCTGAATGAATGCCAATGCGTAAGTTTGTTTACAGGTATTTCTTCCTCTCTCCGAGACTAAGTGTTTAGTGGGGGGCGTTTTGGTGAATAAAATTACCTTCTGTTATTGTTCACTTGTTTTAAAATTCATGGGGATATGGCCAAATGTTTTCGTGTAGGAATTTTGTCTTTCTATTTGGCTGTATTTATTCATACACATTTCTAAAAGCAAGTACATTTTTTTTCTCCAAATATTCTTTCCCATTTCCTAACATTCCAAGTCTCTTGAGCAAATCCAGTATTTACAATAAAGCTGTTTTAACAACAAGTTTATGAAAATACAAATCCTGAACACAGTTCCCCTATGGACTACCAAAGAGCTTTTGAAACTCTGTTAGTAGATGCAAGATGAAAGGCAGGTTCAACTGTATATCAAATTGTGTCTGAGGAACTGAAATTGTTTTATAAACCTCAATTAGGCCTCATACCACCCCCCTGAGGCAAGAAAGAAGTATTATGCACTTTTACGGAGACACAAACTTAAAACCCATGGAGAGGTTAATCAATTTGCATCAAAACTCTTATAGCTGGTCTGCGATGGAGTTAGGAATAAAACAGAATTTCTTCCCAGGGAGCAACTCACCTCCTTTTATTTGCGTGATTACTAAAGTGCATGAAACTTCTGGAAAATTATGATGAATGTTCAAACGAAACCCCTGAGAAAGGATTAGCATTTGTTTCCCAGTTTAGTAAAGGAGTGATTTGTTTTTAATGCAAAAGCAATAGCACCTTCTTTATTTTGCCAAACACTTTCATGGAAAATGACCCCTTTGAGGTGGAGGAGAAAAGGAAGAACAGAGCAATTGAGGAATTAGGATAGCAATTGGTGGCACATTTCTTTTTCTTTCTATTTCCCCCTCCTTCTGTATAGCAACCTGCACAGATATTGCACGCTAGAGGGCACTTGAGGTAGAAGAAAAAAAAAACTACATATCCACGCTAACAGAACCAGTTCCCTATGCAGGCATGAGACGGCAACCTAAAAGCGGTGCCTTGTTTTCCACAAAGCAGCATAACTTTAATAAACGCACAAACAAACAAAAAAAAATCCTTAGACAGCGTTATGCAGCTTAGACTAATAAAGAAATCCTGTTCACATTCTGTGTAATGTAATTTCCTTTCAGCTTCTTGGAGCATGTGCCGAATGCGTATATAGCAGTCTTCTCTCTAATAACCAACTTGGTAGCAACAGATCGGAAATAAGAACTCCATTTTGGGCATAATAAGAGATGCTGGTATACCTTTTTCCTACACATTCTACAATAATACCTAAATATAAGTGTACATATTTCAAATTATGGTAATGTGTTAAACCAGACTTAAAATCAATGAAATTTAGGCATTATGTTTTAGTGTTGAATACAATCTGTCACACTTAAACTAGTACTAAATGGGGAGTGGCTCTTCTCCTCTTTCCTTTTTTTATTTTGCTTTATTTTTTGTAACACACACACACATATGTATTTACTTCTTTGTGGCTCCCAAGTCAATATAAAGAAGACTGGAATCTTAATCTAGTTACTTTCCTCTTTCAGGAAACAAACTAATCTACTAAATGGTAGTCCAGAAAACCTGGGTTGGCTTATTTTGATAGCTTTGTACTGGTCTCCTTAATTCTATTTACCTGCTCCTACCTCAGTTCTCTTTAGAGTCTGAACTGGAGCTTATCTCTATTCCAGCACCTGGGAAGATGGGAGATAATGCCATTTTAAAAACATTCTTCAAAATGCTCTCAGCACAGATGTGGTTTTCAAAAAGTGTTTACACCTCCATTTACTGAAAATATAATGGCAAGCTCAAGATTAGCAATTACAGTCAATATTAAGAGATACAGCGTAATTTCAGGGACAGCTAAACTTCACAGCCAAGAAATGTAGCATGTCAAAACTCTGAATAGTAAGTTCACTGATGATTTTATCCCATGAATTTATAACCACTTTAAAAGAAATCAGCTTAATTTTTAACCCATAATAAACACTGGTGAAATAATCACATGATAAATTTAGTGTGATTACACTTTTATTTTTATTTATTTTGAAAAATATTATTCTATCTCAAAATTGAAATTTTCAGGGTAAAACCAAGTAAGTCTTAATTTAATTCACCACTCTTTAATTGTTTATCTGTCCGTCTGTCTATCTACCTTTCTATCTATATCTAATTCACAGAGAAAGAATTGTCTCTCTCAGGCAGTAGTTCTCAAATTTTAGCATGCATCAGAATCCCTTAAAGGATTTGTTAGAATCTAGACTTCTAACCCTCCCTAACTCTGGACCCGAGAATTTGCATTTAGAACAAATTCCCAGAAGATACTCATGCTTTGGTTCATCCTGGATTCCAGTTTGAGAACAGTTGATTTAAAGGAATCCCCATAATTTATTCATATTCACTTAATTCAATTGCCATCATATGTGGTCAGGATTTTAGTAAGAGGCTGGTTTAGAACAACTCATAATCTAAACAATGACTACAACAATACTATTCTAAATTTATTTAAATGTTTTCAACCTCATCAAAACTTTCTTATTTTGTTCATCTTTATGACATCGATTCAAGTTGTAATTCAAAATTAAATTTTAAAAGTTTGTTATGCCTCATGACTTTGTGGCTATATATTACGTGTCCCCTACTACTCCCAAAAAGGGTATGGTGGTCTTCACATTAGGGTTCTATAACATCAAATGTGTGAAAAGGACCCTGGCTCTCTGGAAAATTCTTACATATTTGCTGATAATGTGTTTATGTTTTGGCCTTCTTAATATTTCAGATTTGTGAAGTATTTATTTTCAATGACATCCTCCTGGTAAGCATCACATTATGAAATGTGAATTCATGGAAACCATTCTCCTCAACTACCCCTTCGGGAGACATTCATTAATTAATCTGAGTTTAAGAACAATAAACCTGAAAGTTCTCAGGAATCATACTGTGGTAAACACATTTTATTTGCTTTTATTGTTTTCACTTTCATTGTGTACTGAATAATGAGAACTAGTAAAGCTTGCATTTTAATGCTGCAAATGATAGATATGTTCCAGTTCGTCAGATCATGCTGCTACTGGAAATGGAGTTTTCCAACTGTCAGGGTTTTGCTTCTTCCAAGCCAGCTGACCCCTCAATCTTCAATTAACCAGTCACTTGATTCACACTGTCTCCCTTAGTCAAAACTGTATCAAAGATTCCAGCCATAGTGAAAAGAAAAGTGTCTTTCACTGCATGGAGTCTCTCTCCTCATTTGCTCTCAATCGCAGTAGATTCCTCTGCAACATTGTCTGCCTGTCACCTAGACCCAGGCTGGAGACATCCCACCCCATCTCAGTCAGCCAAGGTTATTCTGAATGCAAACCTCACCCCCCATGGCAAGATTTCTCCAATTATACTTCTACCCTATCAGAAATTCCTCATATCTCTTGCCCACAGTACCCCGCAATACTTGCAATTTAAATCACTGTTCAAAAAAACCTATGCAGCACAGACTTCTTCCTTTGGGAAGACTGTAACCCAGGAGAAGAGTTAGAAAGGAAAACATTCTTAAGGGAGTAAGCTCTCACCATTGTGACATTACACTGCATCCCATTAAGAGTGGGTGGAATTGTTAAAGAGGCTAATGCCTTGTCTTTCAGCATCCCTGATTATTTTAGAAATATCCTTATAGGGCTTTTTAGCATTATCTTAATCCTCTTTCACACTGCTTAATCATCCAGCCCTCTCCTAAGAATTAGTCAGGAAATTCCTACTGCATTGCTTTGAACAGTGATTAGCAGATATAGAAAGGGCTACCTAGAGTCTTGCATGGCCAAAGTTCAATGAAGTTAATGCATACAACTGCTCTGAGAGCAACCTTGTTCAAGTTCAGTCCAGATAAACTCCTTTTGAATCTAAGATTCCAAAGCCACTGGCTTTAACTCTCTTTGCCTTGTCAGCATGGTTTTCTTCTTTAAGAAAATGAGATTTGAGAATATTGTCCATCTCTGCCACTCTGGCTTTCTTTTGAGATGAATTTGTTGCTTGTGACACTTTCCAGCCTTTAGGAACACATGCCCTTTGCTCTAGTTCTCACAGATGTAGGAAAGTACCCCAAGAAAAGGTTCAGGCCATTTGTTCAAAGTGAAAATGAATCTGAAAATTAAGCACAACCCAAGATGTGATCTATTTCATTGTCCACTTGGGACTGTCTGGTCTAGCCACAGTCTTAATTTGATTGTGGTTTGACTGCTGTTCCTTTTTCCAGGACAGAATTAGCCACTTCTAGAATACCCTGCAAGCAGAGAATACAGTCTGAGAAGAGAAGAGTTACTTAGTGGCTGCCTGGGGAAAAAATTATCCCCTGGTCCTCTTCACCTGTCCCTCTCTGAAATAATTCACTCTTTCTTATCCATGACAGATAGGATGTGAAACAGATATTAGACCTCTAGTCAATATTCTTTTCAACGTTTCACAATTGGACGTTACTTGCAGCACACACACACACAAAGTCAAATTTGCATAAATATTATAAGCATATTGTGCCTATTTTCTCATTCTGTTCACTCTGTCTCATTAATTCGAGCCAGACAGAATGAGCTCTACGTGTGTCTGATCCCCTGCACCCTTTCTCCCTTCTGTTTCAGCTTCTGTCCCCAGCTGGTAAGACCTGCCCCCACAATTCACTTCTTGTGCACAGGGAAGGACTAAATCAGGGTCTCCTGGGGAGGAGGGTTTAAAAAAAAAAAAGTAAAGATTAATTCATTCTATATTGTAGTAATTTTAAGTAAAATATTATCAAGGTGGCTGAATATTTTTGCATGTGTTAGTCCCAGTGATGAGAAAAGGAATCTGCATCTCCTAATTCATGATTCCTCCTTCTTTTACCGGCCCTACCCCACGGCTAGGTCACAATCTCTGAGTAGAGTCCATCAGAAGACTTGGCGCGACCAGGCAGGGCATCTTTGGTGAGGGCGGGGAAGCTGCAGTGATAGAGAGATCCCGAATCCAGGATACACTGACAAGACCCGGCAGTCTCGCCCCTATCTTCCAAGCAAGTTCTGCCCTTCCCTTTGCAACACTTACTACGCGTTTTCGTGGCTGCCCCTCTGCTCACTCTCAACCCCTCTCCCTAAAGGAGTGGAAGCATGAGGATAGCGAGAAGGGGCTCCACTGACAGGACCACAGCCTCGAAACCCGAGTCTCCGAGTAGTAGGGAGCGGTCTTACAAACACCTCACTCTTTATGTAAGAGGCTGTTGGAATATCTAGGAATTATACTGCCCACGTACACCCCTTTGTCCCGTGGCTCCTTCTTCCGGCCATTAAAAAAAGAGCTGTGGGTCACTGATGGGCTGTTCAAGATAACGCTTGTCCCAGAGCTCAGGTGAGACCTCTGGAAAGAAATCCCATGGGTACCTCCTCCGCATCCTCTCATGCTCTGCCAACCCTCTCTTTCGGGAGCTTGGCTCTCCGCGTGCTGCGCGTTCAGCGCAGGAGGGCGCGTCTTCGCCCGGCGGCTCTGGCAGCTCAGACGCGCGGGGCGTGCTCTGGAGAGAGAAGCGAAAAGTTGGGCGCCCACTTGATAGAGGCAAGAGAGCGAACAAACGTGCGCGCGCGAGCGAAGTGGGAAGGCAAAGAGGGGCGGGGTAGAGGCCCGATTACATGAATTTCCAAGTGGTAGACCTGCCTCTGCGCTCTGCCCAATGAGATCCGTCAAGGGAGGCACCCGGCTCACTTTTCCACATCACTTCACAGTTACATTTGGCAGGCAGGCGGGCTCGCACGCCGGAGCGCTCAGCCCAGAATGAGTGGATTTATTTGGAAGCTCCCTGCCTCCTCGAAGCTCGTCGGCCGCCGCGGATTTGGGCACAGGCTGTAACGTACCCGCACCCGCGGCACTTTGGGCGGCGGACACCCAGAGCCCAGCGAGCCTGCCCCGCATCTCCGCACCCAGCCCCGCAGCTCCGACAGGCATGAACGGAATCCGGCGGCGCCTGCCCAGCGCGCGGGGACCAGCTGGCGCTCGCCACCCTCGGATGCCGATCTCGAGCCGCTCCAGCCATTTGTGAACCCGGAGGCTTGAAATTCGCCAGCGCGGAGCCCCGCAAGAGTAAGTATCTCGCTCCCCCGCTGCTTGTACCCGTTTTTCTCTATGCCTACGGGAGGGAGGGAAACGGGAAGGGACCGTTTCTTCTAGGAATTCCCGTGCCGTTTCGGGCACAATTCGCGCCTCCTTTTGCCCAGACGGTGGTCACGGGTTCCCAGCCCAGGCGCGGGGCTGAGGTGCGTCTCGTTTCCAGATCTACATGGCTTATGGGGACGCCTCAGAGGGCTCAGCCTGGTGGTTTTGGCAAACTGCTCTGACAGCGCATCCCGGGGCGTAGCAAGCTGCAGGCCGTGACCCCCCACACCCCCTAGTTTCCCTGTCGGTCACCCTCTTTGCAGTCGCCGGGAAATTTCGCCCCCTCTGGACGCAGGCAGGCGCCTCTGCAGCCGCGCGCCTTCACTGCGGGGTCCGTGCGGTGAATGGAAAGCACGCGCCTTTGGCTGTGAGGAAGAGGCGAGACCGAAAGGAAAGGAGGCAAGGTGTTGGGGTGGGGGTGGAGGTGGGGGTTGTTTCTGCACACCCTCTTTCCCCACCCCCAGAGATGAGGGACAGCGATCCCCGCAGTGGGGCTGCGGGTCACGAGTCAGCAGCGCGAGCCCCCAGCGCCGGGCCTTCCCACAAGTGGCTGCCCCAGCCAGGGAGGCGCAGTGCCCGCTGCAAACTTGCGGAGTCCGGAGCCGCCCGGCGGCTCTCAGCTGGCCAAGACCCTGCCCCGCACCAGGGCAGGCCCCTCGGGCAGTATTTTCTCCGAGCCCGCGAGACAGTGCCTACAGAGGCTCCCTGAGCCGCGCGGACTCCTTACCCATCTCCTGGCGCCCGCAGACCCGGGAGCTGCGCTTTCTACTACCTCGCCGCCTCTCATCAGCGAACCTTTGGGGGACCCGCCGCGCCCCTCGCAGGACTGGAGAAAAGAGGGCACTTGTCGGGGTTTTGCCGGCGCGTAACAGGTTCATAAGGGGACCCACTCCCTCTCTTTCTGGCTCCAGTCAAGGCTGGGAGGCAGTGACAACGTATCGCCGCCAACACTGATGCCAACAGGTATCAACAATTTCCTCCGCGTTTTCTCTCCCAAGATCAAAGCCTTCGCTCACGCAATCTGGCAGAAACCTCAAAGTTTCATTATCGCTGACCCTTCCCGGTAGGCACCAAGCCGGCGGCACGTCAAGCGCTAGCCGTTTGCCTCCGCCAGCGGAGATGGCAGCTGTTTGCTTGGGTTGCTAAATGTAAGAAATCAAAGAACATTAATTGTTTATTGTTGCAAACGCACAACATTAGTCCGTAATGGAAAATCAGGCTGGCAGCTGCTCATTTCAGCTCTAATTAAAGGCTTGAGCTGAAAACCCAGCGAGCGGGTGGGAGAAAGGGTCCTTTCAACTTTACCACCCTTTCCTGAAGATTCCACAAGAGTTTCCTCTTTAAGAGGCACGATCAGACGATCCCTTAGTGCGCCAGAGCCGCTAATCTGATCCGCTGGCTGCCTTCTTTCACCAGGCTTCGCAGTGTTGGGGGCTGACAGTGGGAACGAGGGGACCCTGGAGAAGATGGATGAGAGCAGCGTCCTCTCATCCGGCACCGGCGCGAAGTGAATGGGAGGGACTGGGGTTGGTTGGGGCCGTTTAGAAGCGCCTGCCCTCTTTACAACACTCCTGACAGGCCATCTCAATGGTTAAAAACCCTCCCTGGGCTGTCACCTCTGGCTTCATTATAGGAGCTTCTCAGCTGGAAAACTATATGTGTGAAAGAGATATTTATGTAAGATTGGAGAGTGGGATTTTCCACCCATGCACCCTGGCTGCTGTATTTCACTGCATGCAAAATGAGCCCTGTCGTTCCCACTAAACACCACTGAAATTTGTGCCTGTATTTTGCCTTCATTGGCTGTGTCCAGCTTTGCAGTGATTTCCTAGAGAGAGAGAGAGAGAGAGAGAGAGAGAGAGAGAGAGAGAGCTTCTTCTTCTGAGAGACCTGATACTATGCATTTGAAGGATGTTCTCTAAGGGTACATTTTTTTCTTCTCAGCAAGTGCTTCATAATCATCATGCCCGAACATGTTTTTCTACTCCTCTGAGCTCTGTGGGTGAAAGAAATTCTAGGGTTATCCCTCTTATTGAATAGTATTACTACTAATGACATTCTGTAATTCTGCTTTAGCAGACTTGAATCTCCCCATCATTTTATGCTGAAACAGTGGCCGGTTTGAAATCATCTCTGATTTTTTTTCCTGGGCTCAGAAGGGAACTTGCATTTGAGGAAAATCCCATCTAAAAACTGAGAGAGGGGACGTTTCTGGCACTTCCGGGACTGCTTCAATCAGGACAGTCAAGGGCAGCCCATCACCCTCGTTATTTGACATCCAAATGAGTGTCAAGATATCCCCTGACTATCATAAATGGGCCAAATATTCTAGAGGCAATGGCAAATGTTCTTTGAAATCTGTTGTGGTAATGCAACCATTCAAACTCTTTAATCTTCCCTGTACCTTTCCCCCTACAAACTGGATCTTGCATTTCTAATTGTTCTTATTATTAAAAATCTGTGGTCCTACTTTATAATTAACAGTCTCTGGAAGCCCTCAAAATTTCAAATAGGTGAATCTCTGCTCTCAGGAGTCTGTAACATTACTTGGCTCTTTCTTGTGTTCAGGATACATTTCTTGAGCTCTTGAATGTGTATGAATTTAACTGAAGAATAGACTATTTTATAGCAGAACGGTAACTCCATTTACTTGCTATACACATATCAACTCTGAAGGGAAGTCCTTAACCTGGAAAATAACTTTATTGGGCTATTATGCAGACTGTTGTCAAGACAGTATTCAACTAAAGCAACCCTTCAATGATTTAACACTGAACATGGTTTAAGTAATCAGTGGTGCCACGTCAATATTTTAAAAAAATACATAAGCAAAAAAGACAAGCATGCAAAAAAAGAAATGTTCAGCGGGAAAGGAGGGATCACTTGAGAAGTTATTTGTAAGGTTATTACATAAATATACTCACGATGTAACATTTGCTGGTAAACCATGCGCATATTTTAAAGTCTGGTGCTGCTTGTTAGCAAGGAGCGTCAGATTGTTGAAGCAGAGCAAGAGAACTCCAAAGAATGAGAGTATAATGATTCTATTCAAAGAATTATACATCAGGGCTTTGCTCTCCAGGTTCCTTTCATTGCTTGTTGGTGGGAAAGAAGAAAAAGTGAGAATTCATGTTGTATCAACCGTTTGGAAACCCTTATCGATATAAATAAGTTGGTGCTTTAAAGAAAAAATAATCTTTGTTTTTCTACTCAAGGTGGCACACCTCACAGCTTTATCAATTTGAGAATTTTTTTCTATGCAAAACCAAAAGCTTTTAGTGGGTGAATTACATTCCGTTTACATTTCCAATCACACTTTTCTGGTCTATCAGCAAAGTTCTATGTTTGACAAATCAAGGACCAAGCATAAGCACAGAAGCACTTCAATTAGAGATGCAATTTGAGGGCCTGAGAATTATTTTTGAAATACCATGCTCAGTGGTGCTACTGAAACTGGTTTCATTTTATGTTTCTTATAAAGATATTCATTCCAGCAGGAAAAAAGAATCTTTTTTGTTTTGTTTTGTTTTGTTTCTAGCACTGTTGAAACTCATGATTGAAATGGGTTAACTTTGCTTCTTGGTTGAGGGAAAGGGTACTGAATTTGTTGTATCATATTCTGCCTTTCATGGGGTATAGGATTAAAGCAAGGCTGTTTTTTACTGCATTGAATTATGTGTTACACACACACACACACACACACACACACACACACATGCACAACATAGGTACAAGGCTTACTTCTTGAAAATATACCCAGATAGCTGACTGGTTTATTGGTTCAAGTCATAGGTTTTTATCCTGTTTCTTTTGCCATTTCATCTGCCTCAGGTGATTTTACGTGCCCTCCCTTGGCATTTGTATATAGAGCAATCTTTTTGTTGTTGGTGTTTTTTAATGTTATCTGTGTGTGGTGTTGGGCAATTATTTCCAGCATCTCATAAATGTGTATGTATGAAATGGAACAATATTGGATGGCCCAAGGCCATCATCTGATTATTAGTGTTTAATTAACCAAATGGTTATTAGTTCTCTCTTATTTCATTCCCACAGAAAGTTGTGATGAACAATCTATTTCTGCTAAACTGTTGGTTCCTGCCTCTGGAACCCACTTCAGATGTAACCACAAGGAGAAAATTAGTTGAACCTGGCAACTTTAAAAGGTCAGAAAAGAATTAAGTTCAAGGGATGCCATTTAGCTTTTTCTCCCATATGTTGCGGCTCACTCAATCTCCATGGCCACTTCATGGCAAAACACAGGGGCCAGATACTGTTTTCTTTCTCTATCACGTACCAAGCTTTTATTTCCTGGACTTTAGATGTCATATGCTATCCCCTTTCATAAACATTATTCACATTCTTTCCTTTAGATTTCTTGTTTTTTCAAGTTCTATTAGTAGGTAGAAATATATAGACAGAATTTTCTGTCTCTTTAGAAAGCATCATAAAAGAATCACAGTTGTATTAAGAGCCTCTGAACACTTTCCTTCCCAACTCCCACTGCCAAAGAGCATTACAAATGCTAGAAGGATAGTTGGTCAAGGTCTAAGCATAGAGTTAGTGTTCAGTGCATTAACAAATTGGCAAATACTATGCCCTGCCCCCCCCCAATATTACTAGGTTATTGTCAGTAAAGGAGGGGATACAATTTATATACAAATCCAATATTATGAGACTCCAACCTCAGTTTTCTCTACAGAGATTTCATAAGTTGCTCCAAGTTTGTTTTTAGACAGAGCTTTTCTCATTTATTAAAATCAATTTTACTCATATTCTGCAAAACACATTTTTTCTTCCTCACAATCATTTTAAATGACATGGGAGTATAAAAATGGCACAATTCAGCTCTGTAGAAATGGAAATGCCTACAAGATTAGACTTGCATCAAGGAATACTATTACACTCTAAGTTACATTTATTGGTAAAAAATTTCTAATTATGAAATTGTTGTATGCTTTCCTCTAACAGTGTCTGTAAACTTTTTCTTGCTTGGAATGTATTTAAATAGTAGCAGAGGATAAACTTATTTCCTATCCTTCCTTCACTCCCTCCCTTCTTTCTTTCTTTCCCTTCTTTTTTGCATTTGACTGTAACAGTTCAAGGTAACTTCATGTGAATTGCAAGTATAGGTATCTTAGGATACAATTTTATAATCCTCTATATTGATTTTAATCAGCAGGATATTGGCCTTTCTTATACACACAGAGGGGAAAAATACCTTAATAAGATGTTTCTGTGGACTTATTTTGTGTTGACTATATTGCAAAGGAATATTAAATGGAATCTCCTTAATCCTTTGTAGGTATATATTTAAGTGAAAATATGATTATCGTATATTCATGTTCTATTAGCTGTTAGAACAGTGTCTTTCATGCATTGTTTCATTCTAGATAGATGAATGCATTAAATATGATTATTTCACCTCTGATTTGACACAAATAGCATAAAATAAGTAGATTGGGGAAGAGATATAAATATCATAAAAGAATGTTTTTCTTTCTTATCTATGCAACTCATGTCCAAAATTTGATATAAAAATTACAAAGGCACAGTTTATTCTTTATTGCTGTTTGAGTTTCACAAATAGAATTTAACTTTTCTGTGTCTCAATATTCTCATCTTCAAAATTGGGGTACTCAGAAATATTAGAAAAATAGCATACCTATTTTGATTTTTGCTGAAATAATTACGTAGTAGCTGAATAGTCTATTTTAAAATCTGTGTAAGCAACCCCCTTATGTCCATGAATATGACATGTGTGGTATGTCAGTATTATTTTTTGTCAAATGATTATATACTATCTATCTGTCTGTCTATCCATCCATCATCTGGGTCTGTAGTTGATGTTGCCAGTGTCAGTGGATGGGTTGTTAAGCTTCAAAGTCTTTGGAACATGAAAGAATGATGGTAAGGTGCACTTGTGAGGGTGATTACTACACAGTGTAATCTAATAGGAAGAATCTTGACTTATTATACTAGGAGGCTTGGCTGCATTTCAGTTTTCAGTATAACTGACTCTGTAGCCCAGGTTATGTGACAAAACTGATTTTAACCATTCCCATGTTTCTTAAGAGAGAAGAGAACATTTCTACTCTCCATCTATCGTCAGTAGTGCTAAAATTTCTTGAAATAAATATGAAAAGTGTATTGAAAAATTTTGGAAGGAAACACTACCTGAACCTAATCTCTAATTAGATATTGCATCGGCCTCAGCATCTTTGAACTAGTAGAGACTCCCTGCTTGGGTTCTCCTTGCTTGCACGTAGACAGTTATGAAGTACCACGGAACTTCTCTTGTGGAAGACAAGTACCAGGCCATGTTTTTCGATGAGTTGTTATGATTTTGATTGAAAGGGACTAGCCCTGGCATGGATCTGAATGCTAACACTTTGCCCTTAAAGGAGAAAATCATAACGGCCAATGCCGTCCTCTCTGTGCAAAGAAGAGACTTCATTGGCTCTGGCAGATGATAGTACAGACCTTTAGAGACCCTAATCAAAGTATTTGAAAGCATTAATTTAACTGTATGTTATCTGTGGTGAGAGAAAACTTATGCATACAATGTTCTTTCATTTAGATCCATTGTTTATGCCATTTTTTGAAAGAAGAGTTTGAAAGCTTATTTTGTTTGCTACCTGTTTACATAGAATGTTGGAATTTTTCCACTGATATAGTGGCAAGAGATTGAAATAAAAATTATTTTTAAAAAATCACTCAGTACTCTAAATTAAGCACGACAACACTCAATAAATAGTAACTGTTATTGCTAAATTGGTATAATGGTCAAATTGACATAAGATTGCTATGTCAATAGCAGGCTTTCAAGATGTAGGTAGTATTAAGAACAGAGTATCAGTTTCTTCAACTGCCAAAATTGAGATAAGAAATTTTCCCAGGTTACTCATCCTATAAATGACAGAGCCGTGATTCATCTTATTTCTGTATGACTCCAAGGTCATTGTGTTCAACCACCAGCCCACGGATAGCCCCACAATTCAGCCATATTGCCAGATTAGAAAGAATAAGATTGCTTCTAATTGGTTGATTTCATTTAGAAACCCTGCATAATCTCTTTTCATTTAGTAGGTCTTTGGCTATTAAATTTTAGACAACTGTTTAAAGAGAGCAAAAGGATTTGACTTTTAAATAGAGAAGGATTTAGATTAAACTTCCAGCACTACTCTGTCTGTGACTGGTAAGAGAGGTGTGGGATTTCTATTCAGCCTTCTGGGAAGGTTTCAGTACAGTTCTGCCTCAAAAAAAAGCCTAACAGAATAAATTCACCCTCAATATCTTACCTACCTGTATGAAAAGGAAGAAAGTTTTATAAATAAAGTTCTGGGTCCATAATATTAGAGAAAGGGCCTATTTTGACTCTTCTGCTTTTGTTGCAGGCTTCATCAGCCCCTTGAAATATTTCAGCCCCCTGAAATATCTATGCAGATAGAACAGTTGCTATATGGAGAGCAGACTTCTCATTCCATCTTGGGAAAGGAGAAGGATTTTTTTTTTTTCTGGCTATGCTAATCAGTAATTTTAGGACTTGAAGAAAACAAAAGTTTCAGGGGAAAAAGAGGAGCTTGTGGATAACAGAGTAAAAAATGGTTCTGACAAGTATTATCTTGGGTGCAAAGCAAGCATATGATGTGCTTTTGGACAGATTGACATTTGGAGAAGTCTATGGTCTGACACTTAAGGAAGTTAGATGACTGGAAAGATTGTGGCTGAGGGGAGGGATGAAACAAACAAACAAATACATCTTTGTGTGTGCCTTGTGTGCATGTGTTATGGTGTGTGTGTCTGTGTGTGCGCGCACATAAATAACTGCAACATTCTATTTCTCCAGGGGCAGGAAATTCTGAAGGATTTTGGAAAGGTGATTCTTTTGCTTCATTTATATTTGGTCATACACGTGTAACATTCGTCTCTAAAATCCAAAGACTATCCCTGTTTTGCTCCAGTCTTCCAGGGCGAGGTGTGAATTTCACTGGGCCACACACTGAGTCCCATCCCTTGTGCTCCTGAAATACCACTTTGAATTCAATGTGCATTTACCTGTTTTGAAGCAGCCTGCTAATGGCTCTAAATTCAAGGTCAGAAGCATTTTTTAATGGAAACTCTCTGGTCCTGTGTGTCATTTTTGCTTCCATGAAATATTATGGCCACTAAGCCCAGTGGATAATAAAAGCATAATTTCCTGTCAACCACAATAATCTGCTGGATTGAATCTTGAAATGTCTGTAAAAAGGCCGTTTTCATTTTAGGCTTCACCATTCAGCGTGCGGCTCATCATTTGAAACTTCAGTCCACGCTGTTTGTAAAATCGATGGTGCAATATGTTTTTGCATAATGACTTAACATATCTGAGAATTGAACGAGTTCACCTTAACAAAACGTTGGGGTCAGCAGAGTAAGATCCAAGCTGTAATTAGAATTATCTCTAAAATGTAAGTATGAATGAAAAGTCGGATTACAGGTATCTTACTGAAGAGAAGATATTTTCTTACAGGAGAATTCTAAAGACTTTCTTATATGTTAAGAATTCCAGAGAGACGGTAAAATCTCTTTATCTCACTATCTGGGTATAAATCAATGCAGCAGCAGCATTATAATAAAGTGGATTGCTTGGCCAGACAGACATACTGTGGTTGGAAAATCTAAAAATAAATTGATTTTTTTTTTTTTTTTTTACCCAAGCTTTACAACCTTACTCAATTTCTTCTTCACGTGGAAGTAAGCAGTTTGTGCATGCAGGTACTAGTCACAATGTTTATTAATTCTGATAACAGTGACATAGCATCTAGCACATCTCAACTATTCCTATGAAGCTATTCTCTGATCATTAAAGAGGGCATCGTTAGCTCTGGCCGTGGCAGAGGTGCGAGCATATAAATAGTGTAGTTGCAGTTGTCATGGAAGAATCCCATTTTCTCCAAGTGACAGGATCATCTTGAAAACCAGGTCTCACCACCCACTGATAGCATGCATGAGCATGAGAGCACAGCAGTTAGCTGGGCAATTTTCCCAGTGTCACCAATAAAGCAGAATTGGATTGAAGAGGGAGAATGCACTATAGCAGCATACAGAATCCCATATATTCAGATATTAAGTGTTGGGATTCCCAAAGTCTGATATATCTGTTTACTTCTCTGTAAATAATGATAAGTCGTGCATGGACATCAGATTAAATTGCACTGAGGAAAAAGTGACTCTCTCAATGCACCGTAGAATCCTCATGTCACGTCACCTCAAGGAGAAAGTCTGAGTTGGAAACGGCTCCTATTCTCTGGAACCCCTTACTTCTTAAAGGGTGGTCGGCAAATCAGTAGCAAATCGTCGCAGGAAAGTGAATTGAATGTCAGAATGACAGAACCTGCATTTTAACACGAATTCCAGGTGATTTGTTTGCATATTAAAGTTTGAGAAGCATCCCACTAGGGGTGCGCTGAAGCCAGCTCTTAACCAGTTTACCAGAGCAGATAGTAAAATTTTCAGGAACTGTCCGAGTCAGTGGATGGTTGTGTTGGTAGCTTAAAATAGGCCACAGTGGGAAGATTTATACCTTGGAGATCGGAAAACACTACAAATCAGGGCTTGTTTATTTCTTTCAGAGGGCCACTTGTTAAATAATTACCAGCACACCGCTGCCTCTGGTAGCTGCAAGTCTTCTTTTTTAACAGAGATAGCTGACGCCAGGTTTTGGCAGCATCCAGTTAAGCGAACATAAAACATTATTTAAAATGCTAATCTCTTTGTACTTCAGTTCGCCTTATCTCTTAAGTGGGATGATAAAAAGTAATAATATTTATATTGCAGGGTTATTTTGAAGATTAGATTTGTTTGAATGTGTATATATATATATATATATATATATACATGCACGCATGTACACGCATACATACAGACATATAGCCCTTCTCTATGGCCGCAGTCCTTCTTCATGACTTTCCAGGCATTTTCTAAGTGTTAACTATTTGTATTGTAATTTCCAAATTATCTTGCCTTTATGACAATGTTGCCTTTCCATTTTTAAGTAAATATCTTAAATCCCAAGCCTGTTTCAAGAGAATAAAAGGGGGTAATGTTGGTGGATTCAAGGATTTGGCAAAAAAGTGAGGCGGTGGTGTCTGAGCATTTCAGGTACTAGAAGTGCTGCACCGGGAGATACGTGGGAATGACTGATATGGACAAAGAAGGGTTTCCACTGAGTTGTCTCATTTCTCCCAGAGCTAGGTCATTGATTACAGGGTATTGGACAAGTCACCCCTCCCCACTTCTCTGAAAAACTAAACTGGACTAGAATAGTGTTCATTTGTCTCCTACACCCTATTGAAAGCTTTGGAGAAATCAAACATTCCTGTACACAAAGACCTGTCAGAGGACAGGGAACTCTATTTAGCATGTATATCGCACAAACCCTGAGTAGTATGAATTTGATGGGTGGCGGGGGGAAGATGGAGTGACCTTGGATTGGGTGATCTAGTAAGTAATACTTTGAAAACTGCTATAGATGCTGAGTCATTGGTCCATTGGTTGAAATATCCTTTCACACCTGCCTCATCCCAATTGGCTTATTCTTTCTTAACATTTCTATAACACCTCCTCCAAGAAGCCTTCTTTAATTTTGCCAAGATGTGTGATTGTACCAGTCACTCTGTAGTCCTGGGACCCTTCTCGGACCTCATTTCACTGCAGGATGTAATTAGATATTGCTTTGCCGTTACCAATTAGACTCTTTGCTCTCTGAAGATAGGGTTCTGTTCTGTTTGCCTTTCCATCCCCAATGCCTGGCACACGATACATGTGTATCAAATATTTATATAATGAGATGAGGGGGAGTGTCTAGAAGGAGAATTCTGGAGTTACCTAGGTTCAAATAATGGCTGTGCTTCTTACCGGAGGTGTTCCTTGGGGTAAGCCATTTAATGTGTGTCTCAGTTTAGAACAGAACAGTGCAAGACATGGTAAGCTTTATCTCATTGTAAAATATTTATTAATGGGCACTATTTTTGACTACACATATGTTCTTCTATTTACTAATCCATTCATCTAACTAATGAAATCATGTAAAATAATACAAGGGTCTATTATCACTTTTTATTTCATACTGGAAAATTTAAGTAGGCTACCTGTATGTCGTTTTCCATCCTGAGTGCCATTTGGTGGCTTCCATCAAACAGATGTCTATTATGAACTTAAATTGGGATTCATCTTCCTTGTTCCAGAATCATTAACGACAAAGCAGATGCACAGTATTTGGAATAATTTAAAATAAATGTACACGCCAGCCTTTCTTAAATACTTTGCCAAGATGTGTCCTTCACTTCTCAAAATAAACCATTTACACAGTAGTGATGATGATGATGATTTTTAATTGGGTCCCAGTTATTCACCTGGTAAGTGGAGAAACTAGAATTCAAACCCTGACAGAGAGTGCATTCTCACAGCCATCACCACAATCTGCCTCTATAGCACTCAGGCCAGTAGAGACTGTGTGTCATACATGGCTTTTCAGGACCCTGGTAAGGCCTATAACGGAGCAGGGCATGCTTAGAAAGAATACGTCTCTTTTCCCTGAGAAGCATTTAGACTGAAGTTCCCTGGATAGAATGAGTCTCGGCATCTGTGTGAAATCTCCCAGCTCTTCCTGTATTGTCCCCATCCTTGCATTTGCCATCTCCGGGAAGATTTTTAAACTGGTTTGTACCACACTGGTACCTTGCCCTCACTCCCAATGCAGAGCTCACACAGCTTCACTCTTTGTTCATCTGTCCTCTTTTTTTTTTTTTTTGGACTGTGAGCTTCTGAAGGGCAGGTGCCGTGTTATCACACCTCCATTATCAGGCTCAGGATAACAACACTAACTTCAGCTGATTGAGTTTTTCCCCTGTACCACCTGCTTTACATGGGTCCTTGTTTCTGAACCATCACACTGCCCCATAATGCAGGAAATATCTCCACGTTGCAGAAGAGAAGCTCGGAGAACTTGAGAATCTTGTCTGTTATGAAGATAGCAAGCAGGATGAGCTGGGATTCAAACACAGGTTTATCTGCCTCTAAAACAAACACACCCTCCAGAATACCAGGACAGCACTTCAGCCCTGCCATCCCCAATATCCCCCATCTCCAGACCCAGGTCCAGGAGAGAGCGTGGCAGGTATTCTGTGTGCTATAGATGGTGTTTAAATAAAAAAGTGGGTTGGCAATTCAGAAAGATGCAAATATTTTGGGTCTTCCCATTGGGAGCTTTTGAATTTGGCTTTGTTTTAATTTTAAAGCCTAAAAAGATCTGCTTTCATATTGGGATGAGAGACCGACTTAATGGAAGCCTATTTCATGGGAAGAATTGATTTCCTAGAGCATGCTCCAACTCCAGGAGTAGGAGACAGCATTTTTTTCCCGAAGCCTCTTTTCTCTGGGTTGATGTCCTCTTGAAAGCTGTTTCTTCTTCCTTTTAGTTGTCTGAAGGACTGCTGCCTACAGCGGCTCCCCTATGGCCTCATCAGAGCAGGACAACTTTTGAGATCCGAAGTCTTAGTGATCGAATTCCATGCTTAGGCCTAGTGACAAGCAGGATGATTCCTCTGGCCATCAGGTTAGATCAGATATAGCTTGTATTTGTGACAAAATCCAGATCTTCCCTTTTCAGCTGGATTCACTAAGACCACTCACCACCTCAGCCACTGTTAATGAATTTCTTGCTTTCCCATTCTGAGCTAGAATGGAACCAGAGACCTAGAGGTGAAAGGTTCTCTACCCCATGAAGAATTCCCAGAGCCAAGCTGTTCCTGAGGAATTATTTTCCCATTTAATCTGATTCAGAAAGGCTTCTCTCTGGTAACTACACTGAGCATTTCTTTAGAAATAATTTTTTTTGAGAAGGAAATAACACGTTTTGCCACACTAAAGGTAAGCAAAAAATGTATTTGACACCTGAGGCAGTGAGGATTTTTTTTGACCATCCCCTTCTGAATCTCCTAAATTGAAAATTGTATTTTTACCATATTTCATTCCCAAAGGAGCTTTTCATAATTTAAATGTCCTGCTCCACTGTACATTTAAAATGGGAGCCCTGGCACTGTCCTGATTATAGCATACATGCTGGACATACAGGATTTCTCCCTGGGAGCTTTCCAATTTTATTCACTCACTATTAGTATTCAGGCAGAGATTGCATTCTGCACCCTGAATAGCGTGATCCTTTTTGATGGGTCATGGCAGCTATGACATAAAAACTGGGGAAATTGCCTTCTCCATTTGCATTTGTAATTTTGTTGTTGTTGTTTGTTTTCCCTTTAAAGGGTAGCTTCTTCCCATATTTCAGCATAAAGTAAACTAGAACCCCTTCCCCCTTTTTTTTTCTGCATGGGCAGGCACCAGGAATCAAACCCGGGTCTCCATCATGACAAGCAAGAACTTTGCCTGCTGAGCCACCGTGGTCCCCCCTAGAACCTGTTTTTAAACTGTGTTTTGTGTTTTTTGTTTTAAAGCTTGCATTCTCCTGTACATGCAGGCTGCGTTAGCATACGCCACAGAGCATGCATAGTAGGTGGACTTTCATTCGCAGCAGAGGGTGCAAGAAACAAAGAATGGGAGAGACAGACAATGATCAAGGAGGGAAAGAAGGGAAAGTATTTCTGTAACTTGTGGCAGTTCTTGATAAGTAACAGATACAAAATGAATACCTATACCTAAAAGTTTGTAAAATAGAAGGAATGATTAGCCTCCTTGTTCTAATTTCTCAGATCTACTTTCTTTACTCAAGAGTTTGTAAAGTGCCTGAGATTGTTCACTTAGGTACTTTCGAAAAGCAGTGCTTTTGTTTAAAACCTACTTCAGTGGACCTTTATATTTCTTTCTCCTTGTTTTTTGCAGGGAAATTCAATGAAAAGGAAAGTCAATGGATCGTGGTCTTAGGAAAACTGCTTAGATTATGTCTGTTTCCCGTGCTATAAACACGTGGGCAGAGCTGTAAGTAAACGCTCCGCACTGCATGATGAATTGGATGGCTGCAGACCGGAGGCAAAAAAAATAATTGTCTCAATTTCGTGGTGATTTGCTTAACTGGTGGGACCATGCCAGAACGGCTTGCGGAAATGCTCTTGGATCTCTGGACTCCATTAATAATATTATGGATTACTCTCCCCCCTTGCATTTACATGGCTCCAATGAATCAGTCACATGTTTTAATGAGCGGATCTCCTTTGGAACTAAACAGACTGAGTGAAGAACAGCGGATTTTGAACCGCTCCAAAAGAGGCTGGGTTTGGAATCAAATGTTTGTCCTGGAAGAGTTTTCTGGACCTGAACCGATTCTTGTTGGCCGGGTAAGCTTCATTTTCAAGATTCTGATTTTAGGGTCCGTTCATGGTCTTTGGTTATTTAATGTCGTACTCCCCACAGCCTTGCTACACTTAACACTTAGCTGTAAGTCTTTTATGCCTCATGGCTGGCTAGTTCACCTATCACTTTCTTTAGAAATAGCAATAATCCCACAGTAACAGTTTTAAAGGTAGAGAACCTTATCTTCCAGGGAAACCTCTCCCTTCCCACCATTTCCACCTCATCATAGATGCAACAACATTTGTGTAAGGCATAAACAAACAAGCTTTTCTTTGTCATTTCACAAAAGAAATCTGCATGCTGAAGCTTTTCTCTAGATTGTAGTATTTGGAAGGGATATGTATTTTTGCTCAGTTTGAATTCCCACTGCCTTGATTCTTAAGATGTTGTTTTGTTTCCTTTTATTTTGAGGCCATCTGTCTCCAACTGCAGGTGGATTTGTTCTTCCCTTTTGGCTTGTTTGCTTCTTTTTTGTTTTAATTATTAACCTAAAATGGAGAAAGGGACATGCTTGGAAAAGATGCTTAAGAGGGCTTTTTACTATATTTTGATAAACTCTGGAATGAAAAAAAAAAGCTTATTCATTGTCAGGTAGAATAAAAATGTCCTTTTAGTAGGGTGTGTGTATCTCTATGTGTCAGACTGGATTGCATTTTTGTTGTTGTTGCTAGATTAGACAAATGTTCCTGAGTAGACAGGGCCTGCTTTCCAAAATCACGCCGTAGGGTATCGAAGACTGTAACATATTTATTACTCAGAATTGTTCCTAAACTTCTGCTGATTTTGACACACACACTCACCATCATCCCAGGTGGAATTCCAGCTGTGTGCTTGCCAGTGGCTGATTTTCCTGATAAATCAGATTTAGAAATGAATTATGCTAATGTTCATTTCCAAAATTCAATGTTATGTAAGAAAAAAAGGAGGGGAACTAAATATTATTGATCTTCAAGATCTGGGTTAACTCTTTGGGTTTCATTAGGAACTTCTGACTGCATTTCTGCTTCTTCCCCATTGTGTTGTGAAACAAACTGAGCCCCCCCAAGGATTACATTTTCGCATTTTCTAAGGTTCAACTCAGACTTGCCTGGATGAGGAGGACTCACAGGAAGCCCTTGTGTTTTAAAGAATAAAAGGCGATCTCTCCGGCTTCATAAAACTGACCATGAGATTTGTAGGGCTGTCAAAAGAATTCATGTCAACAGTAACATAACAAGAGTTATTACATGCTGTGTTAGCTTATTATGAGAATAATACTTGGGTAGCATTGTATGTGAACAGACACCTGTGTTTGTTGCTGTGAGACAGTGGGATGAAGAGGGGTTGGGTATGTTTGTACCAAACAAATGTGGAAGTCCCCATCTCTGTCTTTAAATAGGGAGCTCTGATTCACAAAGGAGAAATATAATCTTTCATTTCACGAACATATATTTAGCCATTCCAATGTATCAGATATTCTTTAGGCACTGGACGCCTATCATGAACAAAGCAATAATCTCTGTCCTCAAAGAACTCATGTTTTGGACAAGATTGAGAGTTGATTATGTGAGAAGCACTGTTATAAAAGCACCTTCTAGGCACAACTTATTTGACCCTCCTAACAACAGCCTCCATCTTCTCTCTTTCTCTTTCTCTCTATGTATATGTACATGCATATGCATTGGTACATGCCCCCCCCATACATAAGTCCAAAATACAAAATTTTCTGAAACGTTTTTTGTATGCTTTGTACCAACTCAGGTAGCTGAGAAATCTGACTTGAACTGACGTGAGGCTATTTATAGTCATAATGCATCCCATTTACTCTGACTGTTCCTCTATTTCGCTGCAGAAATATTAATGTGCTTGATTACAGAGTGCTGCCCCAGACCCTGCTGAGGGTTTTACTTACTTTGCAGTTTTCTACCTTAATATGTTTCTAAATGTGAAAAGTTCTGAATTCCAAGGTACATCTAGCATTATTGGTTTTGGATTCTTTATCAGCGTTATCTTCTTTTTGTAGATGCAGAAACTGAGGCTTAGATGGATTAAGTAACGAAACCAAGATCATAGAGCTAGTAAGTGACCTACCTGGGTTTGAATCTTATTGTGAGTTCCCAAGGCCATAATTTTACCCACCATACCCTTTTACATATCAGTAACTAGCTGCCCATGTGTGTTAAACTATCATTTGTACTTAATAGTTAATGAGTATAGAATGCAAATTCCTTAATATTCCTTTTTCTGGATATTGAGAACTTCTTTAAGCAGCTCTTAAGACAAATCAGTTTTTCTTTTTTACCATATGAAATTCTGGAAATCCATGCCTACATAATGGATGGATACTTTCTCCCTGTCTCTCTTAGTTAACTCTGTAGGAAGGTATATTACTACTGGTGTCATATATATACAAATAAATGGATATGGGATGAAAACGCCCAAAATAAATTTCCATTTTCATCTGAATAGAAAAGTAATTCAGTTGAGGTTTATTTTGGACTCGGAGTCTAATGACTAATTTCAACAACATTTCTTAAATGCAGTTACAGAGCAATAGGCAAATGACCAGGCACTCAGTATCTTTTTTTGTGACTCAGTAATATTCAAGATGTTCTTATTTCTCTGAACGACAAGGATGTCATTAGTGAATCTTAGGATTTTGGAGTGGCCACACGCTCCGATTCTAGGTGATTGTTTTGTGGATTTGTCCGTTCCCTGCTTCTTACCATGGCCAGTTCCAAAATGATAGGTGAATCAGAATTAAACTCATTTTGAAAAGCCCTTCCCCGAAACTATTTCCAGTCACACCTCTTTTTCCCTTAAAGAAGATTGCTCCTGAATTATTACAGCCTGGCCTTTGAGGCCCTTGGGTGTAGTGAAGCCAAAATCCCATTTCGGGTGACTGCTTCAGATTATGAGTCAGGCTGCCTGTGGGGCTGATCCTTATTGGGGTGCCCCCCGGGGATGTACTGTGTTTTATCTCCATGCACGCTCTTCCACATCCGACTCTGTAAACCACTCCACTGCTGAGCTGCTCCTCAGGAACCGACTAAGAAGCATTAGTTACTTAGGAGCACACTTGCTCTTGAAAAGGCCCTCCTGGAAGTCACCATAGTGGAGCCTCAGGCCTGGAAGGCTCAGCTCAAGCTGCAGGGCAAAGACAGCTTCTAAGTTATTGGCTTTGTAGAGAGTCATGTATATCCTTATGCTATCTATCTTTTGTTTTTACTGTATCGATAGACAAGTGGATTCATAGGAAAGAGCGTTCCAGGCAGTTGCATCTTGGCTTTGCCACTTTCTGGCTGGGTGACCCTGGGGAATGTACTAAACCTCTCCAAGAGTTAGACAAATACAATAAATAAGAATACACAGGAGTACATGGAATAATACATGATCAGTGCGTAATGTCTGGCATGTAGCAATATTTGTATTTAAAATTGGGTGTGTGTGCATATGTGGTTGGAATAGTGCACATTGAAGTACACACTAAGAGTACACAGATGGTGGGACCCCAACGAAGGAAACTTTGTTTCTTTCCAGGTTCATTGGGGGGCAGTGATGTTTTAGTTGTGTCTTGAAAGATGATGTAGCCTGGTGTGGGTGGGGTGGAGTGAAAAGCTCCAGCCGGACAGAAGAGCTTATGCAAAATCATGGGGGTAGGGCAGGACGACGAGAGTTTTCTTGTTCAGAAGCAACAGAAGCCTTTATAATTCCTGTTGAAGTAGAATGTAGTTGAAAATCCTATTCTTAGAGAAGCCTTCCCTGTCCATCCTGTCTGAAATATAACTAGCCCTCCTTCAATATTTCATATCCTTCATTTATGCTTTCTTTTTTTCTTTTTCCTGATAATTGTTATCCAACATCCTCCTATTAGCAGGGCTCTCCACAGAAATAGAACCTATAGATATAACTGTCTATATCTCTGCCTCTATCAATTATATGAATTGGCTCACAGGACCCTGGGGCTATCTACTTTGTTGTTTGTAGATTCAATCAGCTATAGATACCATCAGCTGTAGATGCAATCAATTGACTAATGATGTAAATCCATTTATGAAATGCCCTCTCAGTAACAATCAGGCCAACACTTGCCTGACTAAACAACTGAATACCATAAAATGGTCAAGTTGACACATGGAATTAATCATCACATACCATGTACTTTATGCTTTGTATTATTTGTTTTCCCCAAAATGCAAGTTCCACAAAGGAAAAACTTTATGCCTCCTTTGTTGCTTACTATATATCCCCAGAACCTAGGACACTGACTGTATATAGGAAGAACTCAGAAACTATTCTGCAGTGAAGAAAAAAAAAGAAGAATTCACTTAAATAAGGGAGATATTTATGTACGTAATATAAACTCATTCAGATTTTACACGAATAGCATTTTTCAATAAAGAGACCAACACATAGCCTTTGTTTTCTCCCTTTCATATTTCTGTTTTATAGGCCAGCTTCATTGTTTGAAGAGTTGTGTCTGTGCACTGATTTCAGAAGTCTTTCTTGGGGTAGTGATAGTGAAGAAGTTAACATGGTTAAACACCTCTCTGTGTTTCACATCTATGAAGGCTGTCTCCCCAACCCCTTACTAGTGATATAAAGTAGCAAAGGGTGGTATCTCTATTATCTTTCCATTTATTTTAAAACTTATGGCACAAATTAGAGGAGAAATTTGCTTTCTGGATTTTGGAAGAACTATAAGTCAATGTATTAGTATGCCTGAGCTGCTATCACTTTTACCTTATAGTGGGTTGGCTTAAACAACGAGCATTTATTGGCTCATGGTTTCAGAAGCCAGAAGAAGTTCCTCATCAAGATTTAAATCATCAAGATTTAGACAAGGCTTACTTTCTCTCCAAAGACTATAGGTCTCAGGTGCTGGCTGATGACCATCTTTGTGATTCCTTGGTTTCCCTATTACTTCTTTCTTCTGCTCTTTCAATTTTTTGCTGAGTTCTGACTTCTTGCTTTTTATGTCTCCAGTAATTAAGAGTAAATCCCATCCTCACTTAGTTGGGCCACAGTTTATGAAAAACAGCATTTTCGAGAAATCCTACTTGCTATGGTTTCACAGAAGATTAAGATTAAGAACACGTGTAAATTGGGATATATAATTCTATCTACCACACTCAAACAAACTTCACACCTGCCTCCTGTTTTGTTGAAATAAGGTGGAATTGGTCCTGTTCATAAATCCATAAATAACAAGGTTTCTGAGGGCCCGTAGGAACTCCAGTATTTCCCCCTTCTCTGACAATTCTGGTGGAAAACAAAGTGGCTCAGGAGACCCCTAACCCAAATATGAATGTTGTTTTATGGTCTTTGAAAAGAGAGAGAAAACCATGGTGGTTTTAAAAATCTTTCAACCAAGACAATGTTGTCCTTGTTATAGGTGTCAATAGCTTGATGCCATCATGAATATTGAAGGCGATTGATTCAGTTGTTCCATAAATATTTGTTGAGCACCTACTTTATGCTAAGAATCCCATTTGCCAATGGAATCTCAGCTCTCACGCCCTCCCTCTGTCATGTAATGTATAGTCTACTAGGGGGAGACAGAGATTAAAAACATAATCCCATACACCAATGTTAAGTTAAAACTGAGATAAGTGCTCTGAAGCTAAGGAAGATATTTCTAATAGAGGACATGTAGCAGAATCTCACCTATTCTGTGGGATGATGGGCTCTTCCCTAGGGAAATAATTTGTGAGCTGCAACATGATAACCAGTTGAACAAGGGTATAAGAATAGAAAAGAAAGCCTCCTTCCCAGTGAAGGAAATACCATGAGTGAGTCTGTTTGAGTTGAAAGAGACAGTATAGCTAGAAGACAGAGAGCTAGGACAGAGGGTTTTGCATGAAAATAGAAAGATAGGCAAATATTGAAGATCTGACTTATTTTTATTTTAGCTATGCTGCAAAATAGCTGGGAGAGAAAGTCAATCGAAGCATCAGCTTCCTCACTTATGACAGATTACAGAATTATATATTTAATTGGATTTTGCTATGGAGAGGGAAGAGAAAAAAGTAATAAATGTATAATACATTTGTGTGTGTGTGTACATGCGTATAACATCTATTAGTTCTCGGCCGAAGTTATAGCCACTGTCCTGTGGTTCTGTGATCCTCAGTTCCTTTTTCGGGGGGTTGGACAGGTCGGGGGCGGGGAATGTTTATTCTCCAGGTGGTAAGAGTTTTCTGTCCTATGTTCTTCCTCTTACGTAAACTCCATTGCTTGCTTTCCTCCCTTTTCCCGCCTACCTGGGTTTCTGAGCAGTTCCTTATTTGGATGTAACTCTCTTGCTGGTGATGCCACATCTATTTATAATTCTCATCCTCCAAGGCACTGACTCATTTTCTCTCTCTAATTTGACCTTCTAACCTTCCCTCTTCCCTGTAACTTGGAAATTGTTTGGGTGGTGCTTGGTATGAAGGACATAGGATGCCAAATAATTACATTTCATTACAGTTTATGGTGTCAGCGGCCGGTGAGAAAATTACACTTGACATGCCATTATTTTTGCCGGCCATTTGCATGTTAAGAGCACTGGGCCACGCAGCCACAGGCAAATTTTATCTTCAGCCTTGTGAGAACAATTCACTGTCAGTTTTGTGAAGTTTCTGCCTGCTCAGATAGAGCCTTGTGCACCAATAAATTGGAAGGAGTGCAAGTCAGCAGCATGTAGCTCAGTCTGGGCAAACAACAGAGTTTTCTGCTTCTTGCCCATTGTCCCGCTTTCGAAATGTCAGTCTTTCAAAGGCTGCTGGAAATCTTTTGATAGTGATATAAATAAATGGGATAATTATAGTTGTATAAATCAGCAGAGACCTTATACATGCATGCATGTGTGCAGTGTGCACATACATACACAAACACACACCCTGCATGTGAGTGTGGTCTATTAGCTGAGTTTTGTGCATGAGTTAAATCCCAAAAGCTTTCTGCAGCTCCAGATTTTTACTGTGTTTGTCTCATTCCTAACCGAGGACCAGGTGAGAAACTGTAGATAATCTGTGCTAATCTCTAGATGTCCTGGATAATAAATTCAACCAGACTAATGTCGGGAAGTGTCTTGTATATTTTGTCAGCCTTTTTAGGGTGGGATCATTGAGGCACATATTTTTCCATTTCAAGCAAAATGATAGCAGCCATACGTTTATGAGTGAAATAGCTGGTTGATATATTATGAATAAATGACAGTGAGTTTTTTAGTATGGAAAAAAAAATAAAGAGAGAATTTATTTCTATCACAAACACGAAACCAAGGTTCATAGGGCAGAATTGAGTACAGTATAAATGCTGTACAACTGAGAAGAGATTCCTGCGTATTCAAATGACAGAAGAATATGAGGTCATTAAGTCATTATTAAGAGGTATAATTTGGGGAAACGACTGCAGCATAATCAATATAAGAAGCAAATATAAAATGTGCACACAATATAATCATGACAGTGATATGCTCACAGTGCCTGACACATAGTAGATGTGTTTGCGTATATGAAATATATTTGTGCATGTGTGTGCACACATGTGTGCATGTGGATTCAGTTACACACTGATGTGTGCTGAACCCCTAGTTGCCTGTTACCCTGTTCACCCAGATTCAATAGTTTTCAACATTCTGCTATTCTTCTTTCAATCCCCTTCTCCCAAACACACACACACTGCAGATACACTCCATTAAAAAAATTAATGTAAGAAGAATTCTAATTTATCTATAGTCATGACATATTTTTTTATGTAACAATGTTTTCCCAATTCAAGACATCGACAACCAAAAAACCTCAAATAAATATATGATTATATCTAATACATAAATGATATCCAGCTAACCAGCGTTAAAAACAAAATGAGTTAATTCCTGACATTGATTCAGATTAATTGCTATATTATAAATCAATAAAGAGCAAACTATGAGGAAATACACCAGTATAACCAGCCTTTTATTTCCAATATATGTGATTGGGTTATCAATTTGTTTTCCTTCTTTATAATTTTCTGCATTTTATTTTGTATATAATTTTACTACATTATAAGATATAATGGAATAAGCATAAAATGAATGAAAATGTTATATCATCCAACTTTACTAAAATTGATGGCATCAATCCACAGAAAATTCTTGGGGAGCATTTAATGTGACAAACCAACTCATTTGGTATGAGAATTTTTTAAGTACACCTGTGATCAACAGTAGGAGGGTCAATTTTATCAATAAATAAAGTACTAGAAATGTTTAATCATTTTCATGAAACTGAAAAGAGAAGAACAGCCACAACCTGCTAAATGCACTCTAAAATATTTTTTGTTACCATGGAACAGACCAAATATTAACCAGATGAAAGTTGCGTATTTGGCTTTCAAATGGGAAACTACCTTACCACTCCTCAAGTCATAAAGACAGCCTCCATACCTTTCAATGAATAAGAATCCCCTAGAAAAAGTATCTATTTGATTATGTTAAAATCAAAAAGTAAAAAGTGTTACAGCATTTAGAGGATTTTATTTGGCCTGGCTATGCATATTTTCTAGATAGTGATTTCTTAAATATTTCAATATTTCCCATCTGTACATGTCATTTCTGTGATGTTAACGTAAATTCACCTCCCATATGCACACCTCAGCATTATTTGGTTATGTATATTCCTGTCCCTAAATTTTAGAATATTTTGAAACATAGAAAAGAGACAATGTTTGAAGGTCTGAATATTTGGTTAATATGTGGGCACGCTTTCTTGCCAGCACTGGTTGGCTACTTCACCTCACATTTCAGTACATTTTAGGAATCCTTTTCACTGTTATTACCTGTAGGATAAGTATAATTCTCTGCATCATTACTCAAAGTGGGTCTGCAAATCAGCAGCAGCAGCAGCAGCAGCTGGGAGCTAGTTAGACAGGCAGAATTTCATCCAATACTCCTATACCCTTGATGGCTGAATCAGGAGCTGCATTTTCACAACATCCCAGGTAATTTGTATGCACAGTGAAATATTAAAACATAATTGTGGGCAGGCAACGGTGGCTCAGGGGCAGAATTCTCGCCTGCCATGCCGGAGACATGGGTTTGATTCCTGGAACCTGCCCATGCCAAAAAAATAAAAATAAATAAAATAAAAAAAAAACATAATTGTATTTTTAGGAAATCAGTAAATGACCAGTCAATCCCAGGATGGCTTGAACCCTGCTTTGTGCTCTCTGTCCCAGCTTGACTTCCGTTTGAATACCTCGCAGTTAAGGAAAGTGGTCTTGGGGGTGTTTGGAAGATTCCCAGGCAATGTTTGGTGAGAAAGTCTCTGCTCAGTCTGAGGGACTGCTGCGGCACTGCAGGTGATGATGATGTGACAGCTGTGGCCTCCAGAGAGGCGATTAGTTAGCACCAACAATTCGTTGCTCCCTTCCACAGACTTCTTTACTTTCTCTGTAAGTATTCACCACAACGTGGCAGATGTGCTCTGAAGTCTGCAGAGTATCAAATGTCACTGGGTTTCCGCTGGAGGCATTAGTGGAATTCAAATGAGCCTGATCAGAACGGCTGAGGGATATTGGGGGAACTGGAGGGAATAAAACACAAGATGCATATTTCTGCTTTTCCATAGCTCTAAAAAAGCCCAGCTGTTGCATAGACCTGTTTTTGAGGTACATACATGCTGGAGACCATGAAATTGAAGACATTGTCCAGGGAAATTAAAGTGGAGAGAATAGGAAGATTTGGGCAACAACAACAACAAAAAAAAACTGGTAATATCTCTATTGAGTGTTTGCTACATGCAGACACTTTAGAAAGTTTCTCTTGTTCAGTCCTTGTAGCAACCCACTTTGGAAATCATCATTATCTCCATTACTACATTGGGAGAGAGTCTCTCAAGGAAAGAGTGATTTTCCTAAGATTTGAAATAGTGAATGTATTGAAGCAAAAAGTCAAACCTGGGCATGGTCATTCCAGAGGTTGTGCCTAAAACCATGGCATCAGATTGTTTTATTTGACTCTCATATGTCAGAGGCTGATATCTTAATTGCTAATGAGAAAAGTTATCCTAAAGTAAATTAAAGTACGGCTTCATCACTAGAAGTTATAGGATTTGGTAAGATTTGTGGAACTAGAGCCATCTGTCTAATTGCAAAGCTACACTAGACTGTTTTCTTTGAAGGTACCTCTATATCTTTTGCTAGTCAGATAGGAGTATGTATAAACTCATTGAGACATGAGAATTTGTCCTTGAGGGAACCAAGGCTTATGTTTATGGAGCCCGTGTTTAATTTCCTCCAGGGGCTTGACACTGTCACAGCCTGGGCAATATACTTATATTCTCCATACAAGTAGTTAGTACAGTATCTACCTGTCTATTTTTTGCTTTATCATTTTTAAATATGTATTTTAAATAATGGTGGTGGTGGTGGTGGTGGTGATGAGGATGATGTTGGTGAAGTATGAGGAAGACGATGTAAAGAAAGAAGCAAGAGGAGAATTTTTATTGACAACTTACTATACTTTTAATAGGTTTACATATCTTGTTCTCCCCATTTTACAGATAAGAAAACTGAGGCTTTGGAATAGAGGTATATTCCCATCAGTCAGGTGACTAGAGTGAAATGATTCTAGCCATGCCTGAGTTGGGCAGAGTTCTTAACTGCTCCAGCACTGTAGCAGTGAGTCAGCAGAACTTTTGGCCAGAACTCAACAATCTTCTGCCCCTATCAGACATGGATTCCTCTTAAAATGGGAATCACCAGAATGGCAAAAAATGGAGGAATGGAATGGAATGGAAAATAAAATCCAGTACACATAGACAGGAACTAAAAGAAAACAGAAAGCTTATACCTTCCAATTGCTTGAACTAATTGTGTTAATGCTGAATAATTCAGTAATAATTCCCTGTTTTCTTGGAAACAGAACTGGTGAACAGTATTAAGGAGACTCCAGAACTGGAATTTATCATTTACTGCAGTCTCTTGCCTGATTCCCAAATGAAACTCTGCGAGATATTTTTTTTTTTTCCAAAATGAATACTTGCTTCTTCTGTTTCATCTCTTCCTTTTCAGCCCTTGACAGATAATCTTCCACTGGGCAGTTATGGTCCTTAACCTTTGCTTGGCTGTCTTTTGACTCCTGGGATTAACCACATCATGCCTTTCGCAAATTCTCTGAGGCAAAGTAATTTGGTAAAATAGCAGTTCTGACTATTAAAGATGATCAAATCCTATAACTCCTCAGATCAAGTTAGACCCCCAACCCACTGAAAGCTTTATTTGGAATGTGGCAGGGTTACTTATAGTGAAATTTTTCTTTGCTTTTACTTTTTGATGTACTTCTGGAAACCTGTGAGTATAAATGAATTTCACATTTCAGTTTGCCTTTTGTCATGCTTGAGTGTGTGTGTGTGTAGGTTTCTCAGTATTATTATTATTTTTTCTCTTAAAGAAGTATGGCTTTGGAAGAGTTTTTCCTATGGTTCCAGCTCTACCTTTGCAGGAACATTTATAATCAGCCTTGTGAGGAGTTTTCAGAAATCATTAGACTTTTGCAATAGCTGGTTGTATTGATCATGGCCACTGTTTTTCTCATCTTCTGTTCTGCTTTTCCTGCCATTAAGCTCACACTGCTTGCTTTTTTTTTTTATGACTGAAACCAAAATCCACCTCCCAATTAGACTATCAGGAATGTATTTAAATGTTCCCAGTGTTTTCTGTGTTTGCAAGTTGGAGTTAAGACACAAACAGAAAAAAAATGGAAATACCTGAAAATAAGCCAGTAGATATGGCCTTCCCACCCACACGCAGACACACGAACAGAATAATGTGGTGAGGCAGGTCAAAGAGACAAATGACAGAGCCATGCCGCAAACACAGATTCTGAATTGCAGAGAGAAAGCCACCTTACAAATGATACAATATAACAAAAGGAACTTAGACACAGAGAATGAGAAAGTGAGAGACTTTCATAGAAGCACAGAATGCAAGAGAAATAAAGGTACAGAAATAATGACAGAGAAAATGAGAAAGAAGATTGAGAAAGGGAGAGAAAATGAGTTAGGAGAAAAGAGACGAGGAGAGAGAGAACCAAGCAGAGAACAGACGTATGAAGTACATTTGGGGGCGCACTGTATGATTTTCACTAGACTCAGGCTAAAATCTTATGAGCCCTGTGAGATAGGGCTGTTAACATCATCTGCCCTTAATATTTAAAGAAACTGAAGTTCAGAGAGATTTACTCATTGTTCTAGGGTGACCAATAAAGTGGGGAATTGGTATTGACTCATACTTCTAGGCCTCCTTCCAAAACCCCCATCCCCTGCCCCCCACAAACTTTATTAGGATCTTCGTAATGTTCCTTGAACATGGATATGCTCTTATGGAATAGGGCAACGTCCTTATTTTTACACAATCCAATTGACTTTTCCAAATATTTCTTTCAATCCTGCTATCAACTCAGAGGCTCAAGTAGGATGGTTAAGATAGTTTAGACCCACGCTAGAAACTAGGCCTTCTGAATTGATTCCAGTTTTCTCTTGATGACTGTACTGCCTGCCTGCTCACAGTCCTCTGTGAACCTCTCAGCACTACAGAAGATTTTGCACTAGAAAATGTGTTGCGATGACTGCAATTCCAGGTTGTACTACAGAGCAGGACTCTGAACCCATCAACTCATCACCTTGTACTACCTCACTGATACCATGTAGGGAAAGCCCTGGATGAGATTACCTTTTAAGTGCGACATCCCAACAAGTGTTTTATGTGATTTTTTTTAAACCCCAGGATGCTTCTACTTCCCTACTTACACTGGCAAATGTGAACTGGGAATTTGGATTCAGAGTAGGCACCTTTCCATGGTATATTATTGAGTGAAACTTTCAAAAGCCTGCACTGCTTTTTGGCCTTTTAGCTTCACATTGCCCAAGGTTGTATTTCTTTATTCTCCCTCGTACCTCAAATTCTGGATGATATAGGCAGGGCCAAGAAATCATAAAGACAAGAACATTGGAGGAAATCCTTGCAGTTTAATCTATCAGGATATTTACCAGGCTTGGATTTGGGTAGGAAGAGGTGGCCACAGTTTTGTGACACTTGGCCTCACAAGATCTGGGATACGATTTCATAATATGACCTGGTAAGAAGTGTTTTCACATTTACAAAGGATATCAGGATGCCTGGGAACTACTCCCTGAGATGCAATATGAAAGTAAAAGTCTGAATCTAAAGGCTCTACTCTCCTGAGAGAACTTTTGAGGTAGCTGAAGAAAGGATTCCTACTTTGGAATGGGGGACTTCGAAGAGTCTTTGCAAATGCAAAATCTTCTGGTTCTGCCACTCTGCAAGCTCCACAAGATTCTGTCTTTTTCTTTTGAAATTTTAAAAAGTGTCAGCACAAGGAAAACTTTTCTAGCCCAACTAGTAAGGGATTGAGTTTACTTTTCTTTCTCCCTTCCCTGAAAACTCTAAACATTGGGACTAAGAGGCTAAGCACAAAAACTTTATTTGAACCCCTTCCCTGTTAAAGGAATAGTATTTACTAATTTATGATATACTATTTAAGAAGTAGTGCTTCACCCAAGACATACTCTTTAGGAGCCTTAGGCTTGTATTTGCAGCACCAGGGGGTATAAACCCTCACATACACACAGGGACACACACTCAAAATTAGGAGATGATGCTTAACAGAAGTTTCTGAAACCATGAACAAGTTTTCAACACAGTTTCTACCTTTCTGTGTTGTTGTTATGATCACTGTGGCTAGCCTATCATTCTCCTGTTTTTACCTCTGGGGTAAGTAGCTTAGACCACCATTCCTCCCAACATCTCTGGTTATCTGTATGTCAAGAATACAGGCTTCTGTTTCTTTCCAGTACTCAGCTCAGAAACATGGGTAGCCTAGAGTATTGTGCTAAGGAGCTCCTGCTCTGAAGGTAAACAGAGCTAGATTCAAGTCATGTCATAATAGCCTGTCACAACCTACTACGGCTTAGGACCCTGTATGTTATTTAAGCTTGTTAAGCCTCATTTTCCTCATCTAGACAATTAATTTATAAGATTTTCCTCCTAGAGATGAAAGTGTTATATTAAACAATACATGTGATATCTTAATGACTTAGTAGGTACTAAACACAATGGTAGTTGTTATTATTCTAAGTAGTAGGCTAACTTTGGATTTTTCTTAGCACTATTCAAAGTTTTTGTTGCTGTTGTTGTCATAGTATTTTTTTAAGCTGCTTTCCTTTTTAAGGCCCTTCCATGGCCATACTGTTACTCATCTGTAAAATGACATGGATGGTGGCAGTAATCTCCAGGATTCTTTGCAACAGTTTTCTATTTTTCCATAATTCAGAGTCATCCAAATTGAATTAATCCTGAGCTTCAAGAAGGAAGAAATCTCATGGAATAAAATGAGAAATGCTTTTTAATAGTGATTTGCATCCTGAAGGCAGAGATGATAGTATGTGCTTTAATTGTAACTTGCTGTTCAATACTTATGGATAAGTAGAAAATTCAGAAGTGAAATGATGGATATTTATATTCCATATTGATGGGGAACATTTATAACATTTCAAAATGTCACAATGAAAACTTAAAAATTACTTTAAAGATTAACTGGAGAGGTTGAAGATACACTCTTCCAGATTTCAACTTCCCTCATGCACTAACCCATCTAACTAGAGAATGCTGTGAAACCATTGGTGATGAGTTCTCCTAAACTGCAGACCAGCCTTAGCTGAACAGTGGTCAGAAGAGTCACTTTTCCTCTGAGTTATGTAGGAGTAAACATGATTCCCTTAAAAAATACAGTCAGGCATTACACAGTGTTTTTGGCACACAAGTACAGAATCATCGTCGTCATAATAGTGAATTACAATGTGATATTAAATCTATAATTCCTTGTAAGGAGGTGGCATGAAAAGAACATTATTAAAACATACTTGATAAAAGCTATTACGTTACAGTGCTACTCAATCACTGTTCTTTTGTGCAAAATTTCAAAAAGGCCTGATCTGCATACTCCTTGAATAGATTTAAAAAATCTATGATTTGAGGTATCTGGAATTAGTAGAAATAGAAGCTAACCATCAAAGTCACATTTTAAAAAATATTGTAGAGAAGGCATCTTTAGATTCATAATTATTTAAGCATTTTGTATCTGCTCCCCATCCCCACACCACAGAAGCCCCATATCTACTCAAATAGTTAATAAATTTCCTACTAATGGATAATTATTATGTTGAACGTTTTTGATAATTTCATTTTTAGATACAGTGTGATTAAATCCATTTTCTAAGATACATTATATTATCTTATAAATTCACCCAGGATTTTTATGGACTTTTATTTTTATTAAAACAGGATGTTTTACAAAAGAATTTCATGTTTAAACTGTGCTTATCACAGGTATTAAAACTTCAATGTTGAGATAGTTTCTTAGAGAAATTAGAAATTCAATTACTATTAATAAGACTAGTTGTTAACATTTTGAGCACAGTTCAAAGTACTGAAATGGGTCTCAAAAGTAAATATATTTATTTATGCTCAACTTTTGCTCCAAAACTCCCTTGATATATAGTCTCTAATAGTAGAAGTTGAGGATTTGGAGGTAAAGTATTCACATTATATCGTTTCATAAATGGATACACACATTTACACATATATGCACAGGCGGTTTAGAAAGTAATATAGCATTCCTCAGGTTTATTTACTTATTTTTCCCCAATAAAATACAATTAATTAACTTGTTATTCTCGAGCGGACAAACACTTAATAAAATAAATTAATTTATTATAAATAAATTAATATATTTATTCAATATTATTTATTGAAGGCATACTATGTGCTTGTGCTGAGATCACACAAGAATTCTGTATGACATAAGCATTAACTTTGAAAAAATGAGGCAGAAATGTTCAACAGCGGACTATTCATTCTTTAAGACAATTTTACCCATTTTAAAAAATATCCACTTTGTTTTAGCAACGACAACATTGATACCAGTTCATCTACATTATCCAAATCTGCATCACCCTTGGAAAAGAATTAACAATCCAAACCAGCTTAAAACGGGTAGGATTTCTCTCTCCATGACTCTTTAACAGAACACATAGCTTGCAGCTAGTGCAACCTTCTATGCAGGAAGGGAAAGGATCGCTATGTAAATCATTACCACTGACAGGTTAAGCCTCCAGACACAAGCAGAATGTATAGTTTCTGTATATACCTCAGGCTATTTGTCTCCATGGGGTAGCTATTTGAAAAGAAATGTGTACAGCAAGTTGATATCCACACACACACACAGAAACATACACTGGCATCGTGTCGAACTGAAGGACAAGGTTCATTTTGAAACTTGGATTATCTGAACTCCAAGGCTTAAATTATCCTCAGGACTCCTGATCTTATTCTCCATCCCAAGTGAGAAATTCCAGGTAACCGTGATGAAGTGAAAAATTCCATTATTATAAGCTGCCATGTGATTAACCCTAAGTGTATATATTAAACACAGGATTGGGTCTGGGAAACTGTCTCAGTTAATTTTCTCTGTTTGGATAGTGAAATCTGCTGTTTCATTCCAGCTCTCTCTGTGTCATCAGAATCATTTTTCTAAATTTCAAAGGTGGACATATTCCATCACATGCAAAATTTCTATTTCTTCAATATCTGTTTAAATGAGTCCAGCATCTCTTCCCAGCAGCAGGCGAACCATATTTAACATAATATGGCCGTGAGGGAGTCATTTAACCTCCCTGAGTTGTGGAAAACATGAAATGAATTGATAGAAAGATAGAAAGGCAAACAAATAGCTGGCTAACTGGCTAGATGACCCTGAGAATATTTCAGAGTAGTGCTATGTAACTGTTCAATAAATAATCATAAATGATTAGTATTCACCAACAAATAACTATTAGTACAGCATCTATTGGTATTACAACGGCCACTCCTTCTACTATAACACTACTAATAGAACTATTACTACTACTAAGAACACCACCTATTTTGCATCTATATATATATTCCATGGGAAAACAATACGTTAACAATTTTTTAGCAAACATGGGAAGAAACTGAGCTCAGAGAAGTTCTCTGTAATCCAGTGAGAAAGTGGTTCAGCAGCAATTTCAGCCAAAGGTTCTAACTCTTCCAGATACTATGATGTGTCTCAACTACCTCTTTTTATTCAGTTTTTAGCAGAGTGTGGCTAGGCACTAAAATGCTTATTAATTGGAAGATCTGCATGGCATTTTTGTTAGGATTACAAAACAATATAATACTAGTAAGTGCTAAATAAATGCATGTTTTCTTTTCTCCTTTTTCTCACCACACCTTGAAAAACTAGTCTACTCTGAAGAGATGTAGCAGGAGCTATCTTGAACCCTGGGTGTCCAAGATAATAGAATGGAAAGTAAAGAGGTTTATTACAACTTTTTATTTTTTTTTTCCTGAAAAACCACATTTAGCTTATGTCTTTACAACATTCCAATGAATACAATATGACCATCAGACACACAGGAAACCACATATATGTGTATGTACTTTTCTGGGGTCCTTTAGAGTCATAATCACTACTCATAATGAACTTGAAAGACAGGTGCTATCTCAATTATATAATGAGAAAACTGATGCACTCTAAGAAGTTAGATAAAGTTTCCCATGAAGTGAAAACAGAGTTGTAGCTACCTGTCTCTGACATTCAGATATTCAGCTCCAAAGCTGTGTTTCATTCATTATTTTGCTTTTGTAGAAGTAAGTAGCTTATAAGCTCCACAATTTCCACAATCCCTTTACATGGAGAGTTTCTGTCTCCAGATCTCAGTCTTCCATTTTAATAGCTCCAGTCTCCAAAAGATGCAATAACCTAGCAAAATTTGTGGTGAAGCTGTACATCAAACCCTAATCCATGTGACTTTGCAATCTTGTTTAACCCATCTGGGCTCATTTTTCCCTTCGGTAGAATATTTGTCCATTTTAGATTTTGAGTTAGATAAGAGAGCATATGAAAATTATCCAGCTCAATTGCCTTTCCTATAGCAGACATTGTTAATAACCACATTTTGTAGTGGCACCAGTGATCATTAAACTTTTCATCCTTCTAAATTTGTGTATTGGTTCTGATTGCTGATGAACCTTTTATATTTAAATGAACTGATCTACTTTGTCATATTCTAATGTCTTAGTTTCAGCTTCCGTATACAGTTTAACCTCTCTTAGAACTGAATCTTTATTGCTCTGCTTATTGATTACCCCAAATCTTTTGACTCAATGTATCATTTGAGTACATGGTCTCTTCTTGGAAAAAACAGTCTTTGCAAGCAGGAAATCCATTTTGTCCTTAAGATCAAGTAGATGATTGGAAGGAGCAGAGAGTGAACTTTTTTTTTTTCCAGCTGATAGCTTCTTTGTGGGTGGCAATGTTTCCTTACCCGTCCCAGAGGGCCTTTGATGCATTAACTGAGATTGGGTATCACAGCATTCTCATTAATGCCAAACAGGTGGTGGGTTTGATTCATTCAATCACAAGGTGAGATATTAAGCACAGCTTAGAGGGAGAAGCAAGTAATGGCTACACTGCAGTTATACCAGCTCTCTTGTTGTTTAGGAATAAGGAGGCCTGTTTGAAGGCATCATGGTTGAGTGGGAAGCTTTGGATTCAGAGAGCCCTGGATTAAAATTCTGATTGTACTACCAGCTATGTATTTTACAAGTTAATAAGTTGGTCCCTTCCAACCTCACTTAATTTAAAAACATGAGGCCAAATGTAGAAATTTGACAAAGAGCTTCAGAAGGTGAGTGGGACCTCTATGGTGGGCACTCATGGCCTTGGTGAATTTGCTGTTTCCTTCTGATGTTTGTATTTGGACAGTTAGAAACAAGGATGTGTTAACATCCGAAGAGAAATATCTCTATGGTAACTTAGATGAAAAAATGTCAGAGGGACTGAAGTAGGAACGTGCACATAAGATTCCAAACCCAACTCAAACATCCACTCAGGAGCCTGTATTAGACCAAGAGCATTAAATGCTTGAAGCATATAAGTGAGTTTGATGCTGCCGTCTCTGTAATAGACATTCATCAACTGTGTTGAAGAGACTGATGGTGCTTCTTTGATACATTTGCCCTAGAATATGTTCATAAATAAAGATCTTGGTGAAACTTTTCAAGTGTTTGATAGTCAGTGTATGTTGGTTCCATTTTCCCTTAGTTATATGGCTTGACCCTAATCCTTTTTTTTTTAACTTTGTATTGTGATAAAATTTCAAATGTAAGTTGTAGTAATAGCAAAAGGACTTCTTAATGCCCTTTATCTATATTCACCAATTCTTTACACTGAAACCCATTTTCTAATCATTCTCTATCTACCTACCTATCCATATTATGTCTTACTTTTGAACAATTTGATAGAAAATTAGAGACATTGTGTCCACCTAACACTAACTACTTCAGTGTACATTTCCTAAACACAGGACAATCATAATCAGAAAACAGAAAACATAGCATTGACTTAATACTATTATATAATTTAAAGTCCACATAAACTTTGACCAGTTATCCCAACAACGCTCTGTAGAGACACTTGTTTTTTTCATTCCAGAACTCAAACCAAGGTATGTACTACATCCAGTCGACATTCTCATAGTTTTCTTTCATCTGGACCTATTTCATAGTCTTTCTCTTTCTTGACATTTATGTTTTTGAAGAACATTCTTCGATTTGAGCATCTGATATTTTCTTGTCATATTCATGTTATGCATTTTTGGCAAAAAACAAAAAACAGAGAAGTAATGTCATGTCTTCAGTGCATCATTTCAGGAGGCATATGGCGCTGACTTGCCCTAATATCGATGATGCTGACCTTGCTAACCAGGTTAGCATAGTGTCTGCCAAAACTCTCTAATATAAAGCTACTGTTTCCCCTTAATAATTAATAAGTAATTTGTAGGGAGATACTGTGTGACATTTCTTCCTAATCAAGTTTTCAACCAACAGTTTTAGTGCCAATTGGTGATTTTATGAATGCATTATTCTTTCCCTATTCATAAATTGGCATTGTATGGTGAGAAAGTCCATGATTGTCTGATAAAATTTTTCTGGTAGAAGAAAAGCTCAGTGGGATCAAGAGATAAGTTGGTGTTTAAAAATCAGTGTGTAGAACTTAACTGTCTAGAAAAATAACCAGTACATAATAGTACATATCTGATTGATCACTTCGATAGAATATATAGCATGATACTGGCAAGATCTCACAGAAATATGCTTTATATTCTTATGTCAATAGAATGTCTTAATTTTATGTCTGACAGTGTGCCATAATGCAGGATTTTGGAATATTGGGAGAATCCTGGTGCATCAGCAAAGTGGCCATGGAAAACTCTAGTTTGGAGTGACTTGGATTTGACATTAAAGTTCTGGATCTTGAGAATGAAGAGACCAGAAAATCAGGGAGGGATTATTCTAAAACATGAAAACTCTATGACCATCAAAAAAATTTTTTGAAGAGTATTAACCTCATATATTGATGAAAGCAAAGCAGGGGTTGCAGTACTATAAGTTTCAAGATTGTTTAAATTGTTGACTTCATCCACAACATCATAAACTACACTCATTGTCATGATGTAATTCAGTTTGTCTTTAAAAGTTATTTCGTATATGAAATTACCACTTTACTGTGGGTTTAGGTAAAATTGTTCACATTTCATTATGACCATTCTATCTAGGTACATGTTTTGGGGAAATCTTCAGAGTTTAGAATGAAAGATACTACAGCTTTAAGAAATATTAATATTATGAAACTTTATATGCTTCATGTAAAAACTATTGAATATGGACATACTTTTTTTAATTAGGGAAGTTGTGGGTATACAGAACACTCATGCATAAAATACAAGATTTCCATATACCACCATATTATTAACACTTCATTAGCATGGTGCATTTGTTACACTGGATAAAAGCATATATTTTTTTATACTTGTACTATTAACTATACCCCATGGTTTAATTTAGGGTTCACTGTTTGTGTTGTGCAGTTTCATGGATTTATTTTTTGAAGTAGTTTTTCTACTAACATATAAAACCTAAAATTCCATTTTTGACCACATTCAGTTATATAAGCCAGTGTTATTAATTACATTCACAATATTGTGCTCCATCAGAACTATCCATTACCAAAACTTTCCACATCCCAAATAGAAACTTTGTACTTTTTAAGCCATAATTCCCTATTTCCAATACCACCCTATCTCCTTATAACTTGTATTACCTATTTTCCACATGTGACTCAATGAATTTGCTAATTATAATTTTTCAAGTAAGAGAAGCTATAAAATATTTATCCTTTTGTATATGGCTTATTTCACTCTACATAATGTCCTCTAGGTTCACCTATGTTGTCACAGAACGTCATTACTTTTTATGGCTGAATAATATTCCTTAGCATTTATATCCCACATTTTGTTCATCCATTCATTGATTGTTGGGCACTCGGGTTGCTTCCATCATTGGGAATTATGAATAATGCCACTATGAACATCAGTGCAAAAATATCTGTTCAAGTTCCTGCTTTCAGTTCTCTTGCATATGTCTAGAAGTGGGATTGCCAGGTCATATCATAATGCTACACTTAATTTTCTGAGAAACTGCCAAACTGTCTTCTACACCAGCCATACCATTTTACATTCCTATCAGCAGTGAATACGTGCTCTTATTTCTCTACATCCTCTCAAACACTTGTAATTTTCCTTTTTTTTTAAGTATTAGCCATTCTAGTGTATGAAATGTTATTCCATTGTGTTTTTGATTTGCATTTCCCTAGTAGCTAATGATACTGAGCTTATTTTCATATGCATTTTGGCCATTTGTATATTTTCTTTGGAGAGGTGTCTGTCAAGCTTTTTGCCATTTTTTTAAATTGGATTATTTTCCTCTCTGTTGTTGAGTTGAAGGATATTAAAACTTTTTTGGAAATCTGGTTTTCAAATATTTTCTCCTACTGTATAAATTGCTTTAATCATGATAAAGTCCTTTGATGCACAAAAGTTTTTTAATTGTATTGAGGTTCCATTTATTTATTTTTTTTCTTTATTGCTTGTGCTAACACAAAGTCATGAGGAGACTTTCTTATATTTTCTTCCAGCAGTTTATACTTCTGGTTCTAGTATTTAGGGCTTTGTTCCATTTTGAGTTGATTTTTGTATATGGTGTGAGTTAGAGAGCCTCCTCTTCTTCTTTTTCTTCTTTTTTTTTTTTTTCGCCACTGAAGATCCAGTTTTGTCAGCTCCATTCACTGAGGAGAATATTCTTTCCAAATTGAGTGATTTTTGCCCCATTGTCATTCATCAGTTGACCATAAGTATGAGGGCTATTTCTGAGCACTCAATTTAACTTCATTGGTCTCTATGTCTGTGCTTGTGCTGGTATCATGCTGTTTTAATTATTGTGGCTTTGTAATAAGTTTTAAGATTGAGAAGTGTGAATCCACCAATTTTGTTCTTATTTTTCAAGATGGTTTTGTCTATTCAGGGTTCCTTATCCCTCCATATAAAATTGATGATTGGCTTTTCCATTTCTGCAAAGAAGATTATTGGAATTTTGATTGGGAGTGCATTGAGTTGGCATATCACTTTGAGTGAACTTTATAACTTAATTATATTTATTCTTCTAATCCATGAACACAGAATGTCTTTACATTTATTTAAGCCTTCTGTAATTTCTTTTAGCAATGTTTTGTAGTTTTCTCTGTACATGTCCTTTACATCCTTAGTCAGATTATTCCTAGGCATTTGATTCTTTTAGTTGCTATTGTAAATTGAATTTTATTCTTGATTTTTTCTTCTGATTTCTCATTACTAGTGTGCAGAAACACTACTGACTTAGATGTGCTAATCTTGTATGCTGCCTTTTCATGAATTCATTTATTAGTTTTAGGAGTTTTGTTGTAGATTTTTCAGGATTTTCTGAATATAGGATCACATCATCTGTGAATAGGGAAGGTTTATTTCTTCCTTTACATTTCAGATGTATTTCATTTCTTTTTCTTATCTAACTGCTTCAGATAAAACCTCCAATAAAATGTTGAATAGCAGTAGTGACAGTAGACATCCTTGCCTTGTTCTTGATCTTAAAGAGAAAGCTTTCAGTCCTTAAATATGATGCTAGCTGTGAATTTTTCCTATATGTGCTTAATCATGTGGAGGAAGTTTCTTTCTACTGCTAATTTTCTAACTGCCTGCACCACCCCAGACCTTGGGGACGTAGATTTGTATGTCCCTTTCTGGCAGCAGCAAGCTATACTAGGAGCCATACTCCACTGCTGTCTGCTGCAAGAGTGGGGGATGGACGATGGTAGCCACTGCACCAAGAAAGCAGTTTACAGGTATTTACCATATTTTGCCTGCTTCTTCCATCCTTTATTTCCTGGATGTTGTCTGCTGGACTATGTACTTTCAAAATAGTTGATTGAGAGAGTTCCTACCTGTTAAATATTTGTTCAGGTGAAGGGATTGATTTTTAGAGCTTCCTACTGAACCATCTTCTTCTAAGAATAGTCTTAGAACATTCTTATAATGAGTTCTATGTCCCTCAAGAATGCTCTTTTAAGAAGGGGAAATGCCAGATCAGTCTTTTGCATCACTTAGGTAGAAATTCAGAAGAAATTTAGGTACAATCACTCTCTGAGTATAGCAAAATTTGTCCTAAATGCAGTAAGGCTTTTTTCCATTCCTTGCAGTGGCAATGACAAGATTGTGTTGCCCAATTAGAAGGCATGATCCCTCCATTCTGAGTTCAACCTCAGCCATGATGCTGTTATTTTATATCTGCCTCTGGGGATTGGGCTGGGTGATCTATCAGGTACCCCTTCTAGCTCGGATATTCTATTTGAGAAAAAGAAATACTAGTAGACATTTTTACGGGACTTGAGTTTGATGAATTTATCTGCAAGGATGGATTAAGTTTATTTTTCTTTGTCTCAGGGCAAGGGAGACATTTGTCTATAAAGCTGAATAGCTGGATTGTTTTTTCAGCATGATTTAAAAATACAGGAAATTCACATAGGATTAGGGTCAGCGTGTGAATTCTAAAGGTTTCATGAATACTTGCTGGAGGATAAAGAGATAAGATGACCAAGGGCAGATAGATTTTATCTTCTGAGTTGGGCAGTTGAAATGAAAGCTAGGGAGGTTGAAAGCAATTTGCCCTCCATTTTCCCTTTTAATACTTCTGTTAATTTTAATTGAATGATGAGAAAAATAGATTATTTGATATGCATGTAAACACCCTGTCTGCCAAGTAGAAGCTACTCTGTTCCAGTTTATCTGAGTGAAGTATGACATAGGTAAAAGGTGAAAGTAACATCAAACATGACTTCTCCACACACAAGCTCATTTGTGTCCTTAGAATTTGAGAATTAGATGACTATTGTGAGTAAACTGTTTCAATAACTTCTAAACAATTTGCTTTGCTTTGATTTCTTGTTGTTCCTACCCCTTCTTTATTATAGTTTCAAGTAAGTTCAATCTTGGGATGTCATGTCATTCATAATTCTTTATCACAACAAACATTTTCCATGTCTCACAGAGTAGAATGTTTTCTTTGCAGGTACACCAGGCCTGTTCCCTCTTTAATAAAACTTCACCCATGAGTATCTTGCCCAAGAATGAGAGAGAGAGAGCATGATTTCACACAAGTCATCACCGTTTTTGAAACTTGGTTTATTTTTCTTAATTTCCTTGGGACCCAGATTTTAAACTTCAGACAGATCTGTTTGTTGAAATTAAGTATTGTGGGACACGATTAAGGTCCAACAAGATTTCAGAAGGAAATATGAACAGGAGTGGTGATATTTTGCTTTTTTTCCCCAATGGGTGGTTCTAATGTGAAGCACAAAAATGTTTACATGGGAAAGGTGGAGACAAAAAAATGATTCAAGAGAGGTACTTGCACACGGTGTTTTTGAAACTCTAGTGGGCATCAGAATCAAAAGGATTGTTAAAGGATGGATTGCTGGGCCCCACCTACAGATTCTCTATGCCTAGTGAATTCTCCTAGAAATTTCATTTCTGGCACGTTCTCAGGTAATGCTGTTGATGTTGGTAAGAGACCACATTTCAGCACCACTACTCTGACATATCTCTAAAATAGATTAGTTTCAGTAGCTTTCATCTGTAGTGGAGAGAGAATTGGGTTGGAGTCAACTTTTTTTCTCATTCAATTAGTCATTTGATATACTTTACTTGGCACATAATCAATAAATTATGTGCTATGTCTTGAGAATACAGAAATTAGGAAAGTGTAGCCCTTAGCTTCAATTTATAGTCAGTTAGAGGAGACAATAAAAATACACTATCTCACCATAGTATAATAAACAATATAATGGAAGTTAGTGTTGTTTGTTGTGGTGACATATGGGAGGATGCCTGACCCAGTTTGTATCCAGAGCCTGCAGTAAGGTAAGCTTCTCAGGAGCAGAAATTTGAAATGAATTTTAAATGCTATGTAAGATTTATTAAAGGAGAGACTGGGGAGTGGGGGGACAGCCTTACAGGAAAGGATAAAGGCTTAAAATACAAATGAGAAAAAGTACAATTTAAAATCAGCAAACGGCTCAGTAAAAGTAGAAAATATAATACTATTGAGACCCTTTCTTGCTCCATAGCTTAATCTCTATTCACTTTCCAGCCATGAGAAATTTTGCCTGATATTCACAAAGCTTTGAACTTCATTATGTATGTGAAGGGGGTGGAGGGTATCAGACATTGAAGATTTTAAACAAAGAAGAAACAATATTAGATTCCACTATGAAAGGCTAAATAAATTGTGATGTACACATTTTGCGAAATACTATGTAGTTGTGAAAAAAATTATATTGTTATATATGTTATAGTCGTATATATATATTAGAGACTGACCTCTAAAGCAATATACAAAGTAAAGTTTGCAAAAAGTGTTCATTTTTGTATAAAGAATTATGAAGGGCATACATGCACTCACATATGTTTGTATGCATAGGATATTTCTGTGGGTGTACACACGTATGCATGCGTGTACATGCATGATATTCCTTGGTAATGATAATTACCTCCAGAGAGATGACCTGGAGATCTGGGTTGTAAAAGAGACATTTAGCTTTGCTGTACTATTTTTTTTTAAATAATTGTTTTCTTATTTCTTATTCTTTTTTTTTCCTATTTTGTTATTTTTTAATTTTACTTTGTACTGTTTGGCATCATTTTAACATGTGAATATTTTATTTTTATATTACCCTAGATATTTACTATTCCTGCTACTGCTACTATCAAGATACCTTAGAGTAAAAGATTACCATTATATAGAGAGCTTGAAGAGAAGGAGGACAGTTAACCATTTCAGGAGTGGTTAAAGTCAGAAATAAAGTAAAGAGAGAGAGAGAGACAGAGAGAAAGAAAGAAAGAAAGGATATATGGAGAAGAGGATGTTGATCTAAAAGAATTATAAAACCCAGATTTTTTCTGGAGTCATTCTATCTCATATAAAAATTTATCACTGGACCTTATAAATGCACTTGTTAAAAGTTTTCTGACAGGTAACTGTGGAAAAGGATTTGAGCACCAGCTTTGTCCATAACTTGTGTTACTTTGGGCAATTCTTTTATCCTCCCAGAAATTCTAGTTTCCTCACCTGTGAAATAGATGATGATATATCCTCCATCTGTTTCCAAGTGCTGTTTCAAGTGCCAAGTAAAGCAAAATACGTGGAAGCATTTTGTAAACTTCTGCAGTGCTACGGAAATGTAGTCACGTTATTGCTTGACTACATTGAGTCTTTTACATGTTTGCATTAGATGCTAAAAGCAACTAGAAGGGTACGATCACTTATATTCATGCTACTTTTGGTGTCTATGGGAAAATGAGAGCAGACGTTTACAAAAAGGAAAATTTGTAGTACAGATGGAACACACAAAAGTGCCTTGCACTCCTCCTGGCAGATGGTAGCACCTTAAGTTTCCTTCCTTTCCGCCCCTGCTTTCCCAAAATGACTTAGAGACATTAACTCTCGTCGTTTGGAGGAAATTGGATTCCTGAGCTTGCCAAGTTGGTTTAGTGTATGCACGTGGGTTTTAGCTGCGTATTTTGAGTGAGGGACATTGTTGTCACAGAGGTGAAGTGTCTAGTCCTGATTTTGTTTGAGACTATTCAGCTAGTGTGCAGCCCTGCACTTGACTCTCTAGCTGTCTTTTTTCTGTAAAATGGAATACCATCCACTTCATAAAGATGTTACATGCATTTGAGATAAAGCTCATGAAGGAATTGTTAGAAGATCTAGCTAATAATGGATCGATTGATAATCAAATGCTTGATAGTAACCATTATAAACTGGTATCGTGGTCTTTCTCCTAATCTGTTATAATAATAGCTAATGAAAAATCTCATTCAGTAAGAATTAATGATTATTACTATACTGTGTGAGACACTGCAATAACCACTGAGTCTACATTTCCTTATCTGTAAAATGGGAATAGTAGAACTTATCAATTATGACACTGGTCATAATCAAAGATCTAGTAAGTGGACATATAAGGATTGTGTCTATTCTTGTCCACCTCTGGAAAACTAACTGGCTCCTAACTAGCAGACAATACTTATTCTTCTAAGGATATTAGAAGAGGAATGCAGAACTTACATTCTAAGTGCCCTGAAAGACAAAATTCATTGCCTTGGACAAGGTATATAATGTCATAGGACCCTAAGTTTAACACAGACAGCAATTGAAATTGTACCTTAGGCCAATCTCAATGCATTATGGGAAGGACTTAATTAATGTTTATAGAGTGCTTATTTGTTTGAACAGGAACACAAAAGAAAGAATAGAAACAAGCACATGTTTTTCATTCCCTAGGCTCTAATGCGATTCAGTACAGTTAATTTATTTCATTACCTCCCTGATAAATCATAGGAGCTAAGGATGGCGGTACGAGCACGCTGCTGATTTGCAGCTGCAGGAACTGGGGCTTCTGGCCACACAAGCAAATCTCTGAGAAAGATGTTCCAGGAGATTTGAGATGGGGCCCTTGGCACTAGTTTTATCTCTGCATGTGTATATTGCTCTCCCTGCGCCCAGATGCTCTGCCTTCTTTAGGGCACCAAGTCATAGTTACAATGAATCTCACGCTCTCTCTCCACGTCATGGGAGTTCACCATTCCATCAAAGCTGGCTGTGCAAACCCTAATATTAGCACTTTGCCACTAATCAGACCTCCATGTATGTGGAAACTTCTTTCAATCAATCATGATATTGATTTATCTGGACTATTTTGAATCATGTCTTTGCTCTAAAAATAATGCATCAGGAGCACGTAGGCACTCTGGCCAAAGAGAACAGATTTATGGAATTATGGTTTCAGCATTTCTTTGATTTTTCCTCTATTTATTTTTTGCTATTGACTTTAGGTGTTAGAACGAGCCTCTAAGCCAGTTCACTTCAAGGTCTGCAGATGTCTCCAGTCACTTCCAAGCCCAAATAATCAAAGGATCTTCCTCTGTCTATGAGACCAAATCGACCAAGGAAAATTGCTAGAATGTTTTTAAGAGTGTCCATCCAAGTCTTATCTATACCCTGACCTTTTGATTCTTTTTCTTGACCAAAAAGTCAATTCCTTTTGGAATGTTATTATATTGATGCAGTGATCTCATGTGTGAATATTACTGGCCTCAGCAACTTTCTTTATTGCCCGACTTGGGCTAAGTTTGGGATTTCCTGGATAACATTTCACAATTTTAGATGGGTTTGTGCCAGAGTTAAACACTGCCAACAAACAGTTGGCAGACAACCTTTAGTTCTTATTTCCATTTATAAAAAAACATTTTTAAAACGTCCCATCCAAACTGAGAATGTCCCATCCAATTGTATTACAACCAGCAAACTTCTTTTCACGTGTAATCCTGTCTGTTTTGTGTTTGTTTAATAGAGGATGCTTTTATCATCTGAACATGCTGTTTTTGGTACTTGTAGCTCATGAAAACTGGCCCTGGAAAGTGGCTGGCACTGTGACTAACTGCTGTGTGCTATCAGGGGCTGTTTTATACTGTTATTACAAGAATCTTTACAATTAAAATGCAGGGCTTGTTTTAAAGAGCACTGTTTAATCAAGGATAGAACTTCATATTTTGTGAATGCCACTAGGTGAATAGCTGATTTGCATACCAATTCTGTCCCCGACTCTGGCTCTGTTCCTGCAAAGTTTTCTCTCTTCAGCAGATAATTATTTATAGAACCACTCAGTTAAAATTTTAGGAAATGTCTTTCCATGTGAAGGTCTACCTGAACCTTGACTCAGCTTTTTTTGGTTTTTCTTTTGTTTTTATCTTCTTCTTATGTTTAAATTTCCATTAGCCTTTACAAATAATTTCTTCCAGAAAGTTAGATTCAAATCTTACCTATAGGAGCAAGGGGCAGAGAGTAGGAATGTGCTGAATAACCTGAGTATTGTGGTATAGGATGTTTTTGTCAATCAACCAGTCGTGTTCTCTAAGAAGTAACATAAAGTAAATAAATCAGAGCCTCAGCTTATAATGTTATAAAAGTACAGAGGCATGGACCATTTATTAGCAATGTAAACTTAGGAAACTTTACTAAAATAGAATTTCCTTATTTGAACAGGTATTTTAGTTTTCTTGATCGTCAAGCAAATGAGATGCAATGGATTGGCTTAAGCAATGGGACTTTATATAATAGAGCTCATGGTTTTGAGGTTAGGGGAAAGTCCAAACCAAGATGTTATCAAGGTGATGCTTTTTCCTCTGTCATGTGGTTGCCTTTGGCAACCTCTCCTGGCTTCCTTCTTCTGTTTCTGATTCCACTGGACTTCAGCTTCTTCCTTCCCATGGCTTTCTCTCTGTTTGTTTGAATTTCATTCCATTTATAAAGGACTCCAGTAGTAAGATTAAGAACCATCCTGATTGAGTCAGGTCACATCTTAACTGAAATAACTTCATCAAAAGTTCCTACTTAAACTGGGTTCACATCCACTGGAATGGTTTAAATTTAAGAACATGTATTTTGACAATGCATGGCTCCAAACTACAATAGGTGATTACATAACTTCCCAGTGTTTCATATACTGATATTCCTTTTTTATTCTTTTTAACTGCAAATGCCCTTCCCAAGCAAAAATACTCAAAATGGCTAAAAGCTATTTCAAGGCCAGTGGCCTCTAGAATCCATGATTAAGCTCTAGGACTTCCTAAATTCTCTAATCTTCCTTTGCATAGTCCTGAACTCCATAACCCCAGCATGTAGACACTGTATTATGCTCTGAATAATCACGTTCAGAACCTGTTGCTATAATGACTTAGTTTGGACATGTTTCTCCAGTTCTTATTCAGATTGAGTTCTCATAATTTCAGAGACCCTTTCAAGATTTGAACCCCCTGAGTTATTTCCAAGATAAAGTATTTACTTGTACATTCCTGGTGATAAGAAATGCGTTAACTTTCTAGACTTTCTATTCTACTTTGGTGCAGCTATAAAAGGCAGCAAGGTTTACCATGTGCACATAAGTATGAGTGGAAAGAACATGTACTATTTGGAGTTTGACGAAAATGTTGTCTGAGCTGTCTCTGAAATTATGAGAACTCAATCTGTCTACATGCTGGGCTTATGGAGTTCAGGACTATGCAAAGGAAGATTAGAGAATTTAGGAAGTCCTAGAGCTTAATCATGGATTCTACCCGTTCTTGGCTATTGAATACTAGGAATGTGGGTAGTATGACTGAGTAAATGAACAGCATATGTAATTTGATTTTAATTAACATAAATTTAAATGACCATATGCTGCTAGTGGCTACTGTATTGGTCAGTGCAGATCCACAATGTCTCATGGCTTTGTCAGAGAGCTAATTAATTCCCAAATGGTATTTCAGATCATCCCTGCAAATGGAGTTCACCATTGTCATTCACAGGGGTACAGCCGGAGTACCTCAAGAATTTCCACATTTGAAAAAAATATATAGCCTTCTTGACGAAAGAAGACAAAATGGGAGTGCTTCCACTAACATATATAAAGAGTCATTGTAAGAGGGATAAACATGGTAGCAATGCTTAAACAGAACTAGATATGCAACCAAAATAGCATTACAGGTTGGTGATGGAATGATGGACTGGTTCATGAATAGCTCAGGCTCAGAGAGAATTAGATATCCATATGGAAAAAAGTGGCTCCCTGTTTTACACTGTACACCCATGCAAAAATCGATCCCAAATGGATGAAATACTAAGTGTGAAAAATGTATGTTTTGAAAGACATATGAGAGAATAATTTTGGGCCCTTTTGGAAGGGAAGCATTTATTAGCAGTGAACAAATAATGCAAAAAGAAAAATTAATAAATTTTACTGCATTAAAATTAAAGATTATAAAAAGTCATCATAAAGTTAAAAAAAAGTGGATGAGAAAAAATGGGGAAGGTGTCTGTCACACATATTTGACAAAATATTTTTGTCAGAATATATCAAAAAGCAATTAAAATTAATAAATAAAAGAAATAATCCAATAAAAAGTGAGCAAAATATGCAGAATAGGAAACATGCATTACCTTTAAATACACAGAAGACCATCAACTCATTAATTATTGTGCAAATTAAAAATCATAGGTAGCATTTTGCTCCAAATGTCACTAAAATTTAAAGTCAAACAATACCAAGTGATGATGAAGATGTGGAGCAAAGTTAACTCTTGCAACTGATGAATAGTGTAAAAACTAGTAAAATCATTTTGTAATCCAACTTGGTGTTAGAGAGGAAAATAAAAAAAATAAATTTGACCTAGCAATTCACTGTAGGAAATGCTGCAAAACACTTCCTTCTACATGGGAACCTGAGTTCAGATACAAATCAACATTGTTTGTAATATTAGAAAACAAAACAAAACTGACATGAAAAAACTGGAAACAACAGAAATGTGCATCTAAGGTAGAATCGATCTAGATCTGATATTGTCTGTAAGCATCAGTATGGATGAGTCTCACAATCATATTGGCAAAAGGAAGTCACAGAAGTGCAGTATAACTTCATTGTAAAATGTTCATAAAGGTAAAACTAAATAACATATTCCTTAGAGACACATGTAGATAGGAGTTGAACTATAAAGAAAGGAAAGGCATGTTTAATATAAAATTCAGGTGACTAGTTAACTTTATTTGGGGAGGGCAGGGGATCCTGTGTGGAAAGGATATATTGGAGGCTTAAACTATATAAGTATTGTTCTCTTTTTTATTTTATTGATTAATTCATGAGTACTCCTCTCAGTATTGTTCTTTAAGCTTACTTTTATATATATGTATATTTTACATGTAGAAAATGTATTACAAAGTAAAAGTGAAAATTACCAAAAAAATAGAAGAAACACTATTATGACAGCATACAAATTGCTTTATGAAAATGCACTTCAACAACTAAACAGAGCCTTGGGGCTCATTCTTATGATAAGGATTGTAATACTTTATTTTTCTCCCAGCTTCAGCCTCAGTTGATAAGTTACTCACTGCCTCTCCAGTCCTAGGACAAAATCTTTGGCTCCTACCATGCCCAGGCACATTTTAACATTTATCCCTTCCCCTGTCCCCCTCAGGGCTTCCCTGGAGAATGATGTGTTTTCCCTCATGTTCATATAACTTTGCGATGCCTCATTATACAATCCTCTTAAATGCCTTCTGCTACCTTATTAGGCTCCTCTTTCTACTTGGAACCTCCAGCTCCTATTGCCTCTTAATAAAATGGATCAGGTTCTGCACATATTCTAAATAAAATTCTTATAGGACATGAAAGGAGGAGAGAGGCACATTTTTGCATGCTAGAATTTCAACAAGGGGTATTATAGATGATTATTCTATCTTGAGGGTAGGACCTGATAGTGGTTGTCTCTATTTCTTCAGCAGGTTTCACAGTATCTGGCATGTAATGTTATGCTTAATAAATGTTTATGGAATAAATTAATGGATGAATGACATTTTTTCTTTGATAGTCTTATTCCTGAAGCATTTCTGAAATCAGGGGAGTATTCACTGATTAGAACAGTGGCTGAAATTATAGAACAAACCTGAGGGTAAAAATATATATGTATGTAGTTATCCATATTTCCCAACTTCTAAATTTGGGTTGGCACAAAGATTTCTACATCCCCCCCCCCCACCCATGCCTATCTATTCCATTGATGGCTGAGGCTGGCTGGAATTTTGTGTTTATGAGTTGCTGAGGCTAATCCTAGCCCAGTGAGAATCAGAGGCTTGATCATTCAGTGATGTCTGCCATGTGCACATGAGGGTAGAGTTGAGGTGCCCATACAAAGTATCTATGGACCTTTATCTGAGTGGTAGGTTGAATTATGTACCCTCCAAAACCACATGGCCTTCATCTACATTTCCATGGATGTGAACCCATTGCAAATAGAACCTCCTGCAGATGATATTTTTTTAAGGTGTGGCCCAACTGCTTGAGGGTGGGACTTAATCCAGTTACTGCAGTCCTTCATAAGGAGAAGAAATCCAGACACAACCAGAGAAAGCCAACGGGAGAAGCCAGAAGCTGCAAGCCAGTGGGACCTGAAAGAGAAAGGAAAGCAAAGAACCCAAGGCTTACTGCCTGCCAATACATTCCTGTTGTTTAAGCCAAAACCAATTTGAGACATTTGTCACAGTGGCCTGGAAACTAAGGCAATCTACAATTTATGGTGCTCTATAAACAAGGATTTCTATTTTACTAATCTATTAGAGAAGTTCTCATTTAATGACATACTATGCTGGAACTGGGCCTTACTGGTGTTTCTTAAGCACACCACTTGCTCTGCCTATGTCTTTTTTACCCACAAGGAATGTGGGATCCTATTATTTTGATTCCAAAAATCCTGTAACATGTTTCATTTTTATATCTGAAATGTGCACTGTCAGTAGAAGAGAATTATTAACGTTCTTTCCTAACTGAAGGCACTTTCACTTCCGGCCCATCCTTCTTGCCTCTGGCTTTGGACGGGGGTGGTTTTTGTCTGTTTGTTTGTTTTAGTCTCAGTCCAGAAGGAAATTGCTTTTCGAAAGCTTGAAGAGAAACTAGAGCAGCTTTGGATGGGTTCGAAAGGGGGGAAATGACTCCTTTCATGAATAAATATTTTCCTGGGGTTCTCCACTTTGCAGACTCAAACAGGGCTTAAAAGGTAAAGATTAGCAGGGGGGAGGTGAGGAGGCTTTTAGGCAAGAACAGCATGTGTGCTGCAGCTCCACACACAAAATGCAATTTCCCCTTTGTTATAAGTACCATCAGCCATAAGCAGTCCTTTGTAGGTGCCATTAAAGAAGGCCTGTCTAGTGGAAAAAACACAGGCTTTGAGCCAAAAATATCTAAGTTTGGATCACTTTCAAGAAATGTGACCTTGTGCAAGGCGAGCAGGGTTTCAGAATGGCCGTGTCCTCATCTGTAAAATGGGGACCAATACAGCATAAAGTACTATGTCCAAGGCCAAGTATTTAAGAGATAGCCAGGTATAAAGCTTTGTTCTGTAACATTTGCCATGAAGAAATATTGGAGTCTGATAGGACATGACTAATCACAAGCTAATCATAACTGTTCTATTTCAGAAGGCCAGTTTGAAGCAAACATCCTTGAGCATTTCATTTGAATACAAAATATAGCACATGCCCCCCCTCCACCCAATAGCAGTACATTAGCAGCAGCACCATTTAAGGGGAACGTTCCTTCGTATGAGAAGTCAAGGAGGCAGGCCTTAGCCTTTTGACTGGATGGGCAGAGGAAAGCAGGATTTGTGCAAAAATAAATTTGTATGCGTGTGTGTGTACATACACACACACATACAGAGTGAGGACACTGTGTTTCTGTTTTGGCACTGTTAGGCTGATCTCATCACTAAAATTCTGGCTTGGCTTTGGAAGAAGCGTACAAATTTTAATTAAGAGCAGTAGGAAATGTTGGGATATGCAAAGTCAGTATGATTTACTTGCAAAAGATGAAGATTGCAAATCTGTGGATTCTGCATAGAGGTACGTGGAAAGTTTTCAGGATAGCAGGCACATTTTACAATATTCCGTGATGTAATAACAGTGAAAACAACCACCATTTAACCATATAAAATAATAAGTTCAACAACTACTACCGCTAGTATATACTAAGGGCTAACTAGTGCTGGGTATAGGATAAGCTCTTTAATAAGCCGATACGAAGCAATGCGTAATGATTGTGAAGAAAAACAAAATAAAACAAATGAGCTAATAAACACTATTTGCTCATGGACGCCGAATTTAGATGTCACTCCAAGACTGGAAGCTGAATTCAGATGTCCTAGGGGAATGCTATGGGCAGGCATAATCTTCAAGATTATTCTCTATTTCTGCCTTCTTGGTTTATACATGAGGAAACTCATCCTGAGCCACTCATTTCACCACCCAGAATGTCTCATGGGGATTTGAGGGACTTTTATTCACAAATTGTATTCAGTTTTGGACTTGGGAAATGCTTCATGATAAATATCTCATTTGAATTAATTTTAATTGTCCTTAACCTCACTCAAATTCACCTTTCATGGGCAAGAATTTCTCATATTGACGGCTCAGCAAGACCTATTTGTTTTTTAAGATGCAAGTATTGTTGAAAAGGCACTTCTTTTTAAAGTTGTTAAGTAAAAGTCTTTGAGTTAAATAGTCTTGGAGAAATGGAGAATAATACCTCCTTGTTGTTCTCATTTACCCCCCGAATTTTAAAAATTTGGCCCCTCAGATTTCCTGCCTCCTGCTTTGTGTTATTTCCTCCAAGATTACTAAGCATTTATTATGCTCTTGACACTGTGCTTGAGGCTGAGGAATCAAAGACAATCAAAGTGCCTTCCTTGCCCCTAAAGAGTGGACACCCCAGCATCCCTCGGAAGGTTCTCTGCTGCGTTAAGTGAGAGACGAAAGTAGAAACACTGAAAAAAACTGACGCAACATAACTCCACAGCAATGAGAGTTCAACTTTTTTAGACAGATATTGCATGGATTTCATAGCTGTGTGCTCTTCATTACAATGCTGATTTCTTATACAATACAGTTCAATAGCCCATTGATCACATATGCTGTTAGATTATACGAAAACTGATATTTATACCAGATGTCAGCCTTTCAGAGTGTTTTCTCGAATGAAGTAATGCGCATCTTTTTAAGATGTATTTGAATTGTTTGGTGAGTGAATTCCCTAACGATAAGGGCAAGCTACCACCAGTATGGGTGAAAAGGATTTATGCTTAAAAGCCATTTAGCTGCTCACACTCTTCTAACTTTCATGTCTCAACCAATGTCTATTAGGCCATAATGATGACCTGATGCCTTCTTGGTGTAATTACCAACAACTAATAAGAAGCTCTCATACTCAATGCTGTTTCAATCTGGATCTTTGGTTTCTTAACAAAATAAACCACTTTCAGTTGACGTAAGTAGAAGCAGTTTCACAGAAACAATGAAAGTCTGTTAAACCAAATTCATCAGAGAGCACAGTTGGATCCTGAAATGGTGAAAGCTTGATGACATCTCTGCTACTGGCCCTTCCAACACTCACTACTGGAAGGCTGGAATTCCCACCTGAACTCACCAGTGATGGAGGATATCTTAGATATCAGTAGAAGGCTCAGAAACTGTGCAGCCAAAAAAGAAAAAGAGAGAATAATGTGTTCATTGTAAAATTCATGTGAGCCATTCTTAGAAGCATATATGTCCTATTGAAATGTTGATTTAGCTAGGGGGCATTGGGGGCCTATTATGCATATATTAATGTAGAAACATTTGCAGGATTGTTTTCATACCTGTTTTATGGATAAATAACCTGTAAATCAGAGAATTTAACAACCTTCCCAACTATACACAGCTAATAGAAGGCTGATTAGGTTTTGTATACAGTGTTTCACCTAAGCATTCTCCGTAAGGAGCTTTTCAGTCAAATCTTAAGCATAAGGTTGACAATCACAGCCTTAGGAGAACAACCCAGAAAAGTGAATAGTTTTGTCAGGCACTGAAGTAGATGGACTCTCCATTCAGGCAAATATGTTCACATTCGTTCTGATCCGCATTTCTTAAAGGATCCTATAGCTCTTTGAACTCAATCTCAAATCTCCTTTGGCCTTATAGCCAGAAAACTGTGGTAGCCCCTTCATTTCACTGTCATGTACTCAGTGGAGCTGGGTAAGGAAAAGGAACATGGTCTTTATGGAAGTCAGGTGACATGGACCAGAAGTGCTGATTCTTTCACTTACTAGTTGTGTTACCTTGAGGAAATCAGTCTTCCTTAGGCTTATCACTTCCCCTTATGAATAGATGTAATTACCCTGTGCTGGTTTGAAAGGATGTATGTCCCCTAGAAAAGCCATGTTTTAATCAAAATCCCATTTCATAAAGGCAGAATAATCCCTATTCAATACTGTATGTTTGAAACTGTAATCAAATCATCTCCCTGGAGATGTGATTTAATCAAGAGTGGTTATTAAGCTGAATTAGGTGACGACATGTCTCCACCCATTTGGGTGGGTCTTGATAAGTTTCTGAAGCCCTATAAAAGAGGAAACATTTTGGAGAATGAAAGCGATTCAGAGAGAACAGAGCAAAACGACGTAGCCACGAGAAGCAGAATCTACCAGCCAGCATCCTTTGGAGATGGAGACGGAAAATGCCTCCCAGGGAGCTTCATGAAACAGGAAGCCAGAAGAAGAAGCTAGCAGATGATGCCATGTGTTCACCATGTGCCCTTCCAGATGAGACAGAAACCCTGACTATGTTCACCATGTGCCTTCTCACTTGAGAGAGAAACCCTGAACTTCACTGGCCTTCTTGAACCAAGGTATCTTTCCCTGGATGCCTTAGATTGGACATTTCTATAGACTTGTTTAACTAGGACATTTTCTCAGCTTTCAAACTGTAAACTAGCAACTTTAAGCAACCTTCCCAAGTATACACAGCTAATAGAAGGCTGATTAGGTTTTGAATACAGTGTTTGACCTAAGCATTTAAATTCCCTTTTTAAAATCCATTCCATTTCTGTTATATTGCGTTCTGGCAGCTAGCAAACTAGAACACACTCTTAAAAGAAAAGCTTCATAAGTGCAGGCCAGATCTATCTTTTCCACCATTGTTGAACATTAGATGAATGCCTGACTGGAATGAATTAATCATCGATTCATTTATTAATTCTGTTATTCATAATTGCATTACCTACTACATTGAGTGTTTTGAAAATTTGCAAGTTATCGAATAGATGGTTGATATTTTCTCCATGCTATTGCATCCGTGCTATTTAATTCTTTTCTTTTTTTTTTGCATTTTTAGCCCACTTATTTTTTTTTGCCATTACTATTCCTCACTAATCACTGATCACATGGCAGTCCTTATGCTTAACCTATTGCATACAATAAAACCTCCCAAAGGGAAGGACCTGTTTTCTCTCTTTATTGATAGAACAATCATGCAGAAAGTACAGGATTCCCATACACCACGCTTCTATTATCAGTTTGCATCGGTGTGTAATATTTGTTACTCTTGATGATGGTACATTTTTATAATTGTATCATTAACTATAGCCCATGTTTCAACTTAAGGTTCATTGTTCATGTAGTGTAGTTCCATGGATTTTATTTTTTTTTTATTCTGTTACCATATACACAATCTCACATTTTTCCTTTCTAATTACATTCGTATATATATATATATATATATATATATATATAGTCTTGGAGAAGTGGAAAGTATCTCCTTTTTGTCCTACTTTATACTGAATGTATATATTCAGTGCTGTTAATTACATTCACAGTGTTGTATTGCCATCACCATCCTTTACCAAAATATTTCCATCATTCTAGATAGGAACCTGTACAATTTCTGCCTTAGCTTCCCATTCCCAAGTGAGGTTACCTTTGCCACTATTTGACAGAGAGAGAAAATGAAGAACAGGGAGTTCATTTACCTAAGTAATAGAAGGACCCTTAAGTTGAATCTACTCTCTTTGCCATTGGCACTTTATTTTTTCTACTCCATCATCCCATGTCTGACAATAAATTGCACAACAGCACTAACTTTCTATTTTGGATTTCAAACATCAAAATGCTGAGCAGCCAGTTTCTTGGCAGGAGTATTCTCACCTTTGTTACAGGTATTTTTTTTTAAATGTCAATGACACTTTCCACCCAGTCCCATAGAACCTTGATGATCTAAAGGAAGACAAAGAGATTTATAGCTCCTCTAGATTGTCTCTGACTTCTCTGAGAATAAAAAGGTTTTTTTTGTACCACACTTCAATATACTTGACATCTTTTATTATTCTCAGGTCATACACATCTTTCTTCCTATAAAAAGAGTCATCCTACAAGCATTCATTCACTACTCTTAAGGTCATGTCAGAAAGAATCATAGACTCATTGTCAACACACTCAGTGTAAAAATACAAAACTCTTATTCCCCAAATCCTCCATATGTTCTTATCAGGAAATCAATGTGCTGATGGGGAACTGAGGCCTGGGAGACTTGAAGAAATTCAGTGCTCTTTGCCATCTGCCCAAGCATATGGAATTGGAATTGAGAGCTCTCACTCTCATCTCGAATCTACTAGGTATTATCATCTTGGATTCCATAAGTCCCAGAATTACTGCCCATAAAAAGGTACCACTTAAGACATTCAAACAAACTTCAGAGAATACTTTGCTGTGATATAGCTTCTATATTTTCTATGCTACTTAATTTCTTGCATGTTTTATAATTTTTAAAAAACTGAAAATACTACAATTTTCTTTCTTTTGAGTCTGTTTTCAGACTTCCCAGAAGCTGTGGTACTAGCAACAACAGTGCCACATTACACACAAAATGATTCAAAACTTTCAGGACTGTTCATCTTGGATTTCATGGTACTTTTTGTACCCTTTCCCACATAAGTTTCTTATTTAAGTGAGCAAGCTGCACCTTACGTTGCCAGGCGTAGCAGAATGAAGCCGGTACTGTTGTATGACCAGACCCCTGACCCTGACACAGGTTGGTGTCCACTCCCTACCTGTCTCATGATAAGAACTACCTGGTTTGGAGGGATTCCTGTATTCACTTAACACAAAATCCGGCCTTTTAATGGATGGCTTTTGTAAACTCAGTATACGTACTCACAATTTTCCAAAATTCTATTTTACAGAAATCCACACATATTTGCTTATTTCATAATGCATTGCTTTATGTTCCTTCTATTCATAGCATCTTGTCAGCTAGGCCCATTACTAGCTGCATTGGTCAAGCTATTTATTTTCTCTAAACCTCATATTGTTTCATTCAAAATGGGACTAATAATACACATACCATAAATCTCTGGTGATGCTTAATAGGTCCAAATTGCTTGCTATATTCTAGGCACTTCCTGAAGACTCACTGGATGATGAATCTGATAATGAGGCAAACCTGATAAATAAATCTAAGACAGGGTATGTGAACTAAGACCCCTTTTAAAAGTGTGAAATGGAAGCTTTGGGATATATGGGGGGGGGGGGTTCTTGATGTACCAAGGACTTGGAAAATTATCAAGTAATTGTAGAATAATTGTATATCAATATCTAAACTATAAATCTCAGGGTAAGTTCATCTACAGCTGGAGACTTATAAATTGTAGATCTTTTCAGATTATCATTAAGAAATTATATCTCTGTTTATCTAGACACATGACAATCATTTCCATGGACCACACACTTCAGGTCTATTAAACATCCTCTGGATGATTCCTTCATATCACTCTATGTGGCTTAGTGGAAAATGGTTTCTGTGTTGTGAATGGAGAGGCAAGAAGCGCTCCAGTGAATCACATGTGTATTATTCAGGACTTTAATAGTTATATAGTAATTTAAGCCTAAGAATTACCTTTTTTGACTTAAGCTAGTGTAAGTTGCATTTTCTTTTAGTTGGACCCAGCGGTTCCTATTTGCAAAGGCAAATCTTCCTGTGCACTTTTCTTTTTCTGCACATCTGGTCTGATTTCCTCTATGAGTGAAGATACTTATGCAGATTGCTTCTTCTGCATAAGGGTAAGATGGCTGTTGGTTGTCTTGCATACTTGTTGATTCCTTCAAACTCAAAGGAAAACAGGGAAGGGAAGGTCTTTTATTACCCAGAACCCATACATCATTGCACAGAAGAAGCCTGATTACCATGCACAGACAACCCACATGGTCATGGAAAGTGGTATTATGAACAGTTTATGCACAGGACCCATTAAAACATACAGTATGAAACACAAATGCACACACATACATACAAAACACATACTGTATGTTCTCAGAGAAAAGTTTTTCTAGCTACCTGGCCAACCTTGGCTTTACTCTGTCAGTCTTTTCACTGGCCCTGCCATCCCCACTAGGAATAATATAAGATGCTATCCTCTCCCAATCTAAACCAACCCAGCAACAAAAGTAGGAGCTTCTTGAATGATGCACATCAGGGAAGCAAGAAAGTTTTGCTCCTTTTCTTTCTATTTTGATCAAGTCCATTCTTACTGTTTCTGTCTTTGTTTTGAAGACTGTGCACTTTTCATATTTTTCCTGTTTTTCCTCTCATTTTCTATCCCTTTGGTAACCTTTCTTCAATTTCAGTTATTAGCAGACATTCTCCAATAGTTGCTGCTTCATTTATTTTACCATCCTTGTTTTGAGTTGGAATTTCACTCAGATCAAGATGACTGACAAATATGTGTATCTAAACCAAGATGTTCTTTTTTGAATTCCTAAACCACATGGCTAATGGCTCCACTTAGATATCCATATCATCACATTAAGCTCAAAGTAAATGGCGGTGCATGGATTATGTCATCTTATGAACTTGTATATAAGTTAAGCACCCTAAATGTAAAGGTGGGGTGACCATGGAGCTGATTGTATACATTGCTTTGCAACTTAATTGGTGGCCTTGGAACCCATGACTATCTGTGATCCAAACTGCATTGTGCAGAAAGTAGGGCCGTTCCTGAATTGTATTCTCATATTGAGGCCAGGAAGCTACTTCCATACACTAGATCTGTATTCATGCCAGTGAACTCAAAGAGAATGCAATGTATAGTATAACATAAGAGTAATCTTGTAACTGGTCTCACCCAATCAGAGGTCCAGGACACGGGTTATCTGTTGGATGGTAAGATATCTATGTTAAAGTGAGGAATGCCTTGGCAACTAATTTTGCATCTATCTGTAAATCTTTGTATATTTAGATAGATGATGATAAATGGATCTTTATCTGACACTCACAGAATCATTAACTATTAGAATTGGGAGAGATATCAGAGTTATTTGGTACATTCTACAGATAAGCTCATGTAGCACTTCCACACTGCTGGACATTCTTTCATGGATTTCAAAATAAAATATAAGCACTATTCAAGGGGAATTGCCAAAAAACTTGATCATTACATTATCAAAAAAAGTATATGATTACATTTCTGAGTTGCCAGTGACTCAGCTAGGAAGTGCCAGACTAAAGATTTGAATTGATATCTCTAATTCACTATGATTTCAAAAAAGAAACCATCCTGAGCCTGGCCCTGGCTTCATGGGACCGAGAATGCCTTCTTGACCAAAATGAGGAAAGGAAATGAAACAAAATCAAATAGAGTGAAGAATTCATTCTGGAGGTTACTCTTTTGCAAGCTTCAGTTAGATATTGAAAATTGCACAGTATGCCAAGCTCTAACAACTGTACACCTGAAAAGCCTAAAGGATACCCTGAGTTCTATCTATGACTCTATAAAAGTTTTACTTAGTGAGTTTATTTTTCAGAAACTTAAGGCTCCAGATTGCTCTAATGCCAAATATGCCCTGAAACTCAGAGGTAACAGTCTCTCCAAGAACATCAGCCAGTTTCATTCCTCTACCCAATAAAGTCAACCCCCTTTCCAGCACAAAGAAGCTAAAATGGTCACTGCCCAGATATCTCAGAAGATTGAAAGAATGATCAAATGAGAGGGAAGAGGTATAACTGAGAAATTAGGATTTAATAAATGATTATGACTACTGACTCATTATATAGATATTTCTTTTTGGTTTCTGATAGTATATTTGGTTTCTGATATAGTATATCAGAATAGCCAGAAGGAAATACCTGAAATTGTTGAACTGTAATCCAGTAGCCTTCTTTGATAATGATTGTATAATTATATAGCTTTTATCATGTGACCATGTGATTGTAGAAACCATGTAACTGACTCTACCATTATCCAGTATGGGCAGATGAGTAATAAAATGAAGATATGCGTGAAAAGATAAAAAAGAAATCATCTAATACTATGGAATATTTCCTGCCTATTTACAATATATATATTATTGCACCTTGTCCCACAAATGGAAGTACATTTTAATATCCAAGGTCCCTAAGGAAGAAAGATTTCCACTTTACCTGGGAATCCATTCAATGATATGCCTGCCCATTCAGGGTATCTTTTGGGACAATATTTTGTGTTAGTGCCTGGTTATGTTCCTTAAGTTCTGAGAACTCTCAATGTTAGATGTCAATTCTCACTCCATAATGCTCATTTAATTAATAGGAAATTCTATTTGTTTTGAATAATGTTCATCATTATTTCCCACTTAAGGGCAAGGAGGTAAGACTTTTAGTACCTGCCAACACAGTCAACATCATTTCTCTTTCTCCTGCAATTTGCAGCTGCTTGAGAAGGTTTGTCTGCTCCTTTTTGCATCAACCTGAACCTGAAATCAATGCTTCTCAAGAATCTCAAGCTCATAACATTCTAACATGAGCTTTTGCCAGGAAATACGATCAGTCTGTGGGAAAAAGAGATGGGTGGATTGGTAGAGGCTGTCCTTTCATGGAGCAGTGGGGAATGTGTATAAGATGAGCAGCCTGCACCCTGGCAGGCTTCGTGTGGTTTCCTCGACAAGCACAAAAGGAAATGAACTAAGGATAGCTGGTGCTTGCGATGGGCAAACTCCCTCCTGCCGCTCAGAATTGGAATGTGAGTGAAAGCTGTGGGAGCCCGGGCCAATCCTGACAGAAACAGGTTTTTAACAGCATGAATTTATGAATTCAGTCAATGCAAATGAGAGTTATTATGCTTGGAGTCTAAAAACCATGCTTCATTTATTAACTTAGACTGCAGAAATTCTATTCAGATAATACTAAATGGTAGTTTATACTCTAAATGCTAGGCTTTTCTCTCTGTGATTCTGCTTATTTGTTAGTGTTCTTTGATGCTCTGCTTAGAAGACAGGGGAGGGTAAAGATATGGGCACAGAGTACTGTGGTTGCCCCTAGGTAAAACTGGATTTGAATCACCATTATGCCCTTTACCCACACTCAGAGCATTTCAGTAAGCCTTCATCATGTTTAAAGTGGGCATAATTAATTAAGCTGAAAGACTGTGTAGAATGAGAGAAGGAAGGAAGAACATAACATGTGAATAACCCAATAGCCAAGAGTAAATAAAAGCAGAAGGGAAGCATTTTGATATACATCCCAGAAAAGAGTTTCTCAAATAATGGTTTCTAGATCATGTGCTAAAATTCCTATTTATTTATTTATTTATTTAGCTGAGTCCAGGGATTTGCATAACAGTGTCCTATGGGTAGCTCTTATTTTAGTTAAAAGACCAATGACCTGAATTTCATGGATATCATAGAATCTATTTAAAGCCAACTGTGATATGAGCAATATGAATATCTTAGCCCCAGCATGAGATTTATTGTTTAGTTACAAATTTTCAGTATTTACATGTTGGGAGGTAATGCCATGGTATTGGAAAGAAAAATAAAACCCACATGCTATTTGAAATCAACCAGATGTGGGATCTACTGGCATATCATCTGTATAACTTAGTATTTTACCCCTTCTGAGACTCAGTTTCCTCCTCTCTAAAATGAAAATGACATCAAGTACTTGCATGGTTGCTTTGATTAGTAAGTGAGGTAATACCATGTAAAGATTGTAACACAAAAATTTGCACATGATGGTTGTTTTAGAATGCCATCCTCATCTTCTCTCTACATATATCCTAGAATGTAATAATTGTTCATTGTTTGTCACTATATTTTGACAATAATTCATTTGGTTTATATTTAACAGTTTGACTCAATATATTTGTTAGTGATCTTATTTGGAAAAATATTCTATGATGATAAATTAATCGGGTAGTTGGATATTTGGGTATATATTCTGTGTGTTTGTGTGTTACTGAATGTCCACACACTTCTTTTTTTCTCTCTCTCTTGCTAAATTTTGTAAGTATACGAAGTACTCACTCTCAAATTACTGTCACCTTATCTCTATATGAAAGAAGCATGGACAATATGGAGACTAGACTATTATTTAATATTCTTCTTTTCAAAGCAATACATTTCAGTGAGAGGTTCTTCCTGTTAAGACTTTTTGTGATAAAGTAGATGAACGTGTATTTTAATTGATAATTCTTTCTGAATCTTTTGCTTTTTGTGATAAAGTAGATGAACGTGTATTTTAATTGATAATTCTTTCTGAATCTTGCAAGCATGGAGAGTCATCCCAGGAAACCAATTTTGCTAACCCTTTAATAGCATCACATTTGTGATCTAAGCATAAGGTGTTCCCAGAATAAGTAAGTCTCAGGATCCAGGTGTAGACAGAAAGATAAGTCACAAATATACATTCTCCATACATGTTGTTTTAAAGTGCCACTGCAAATGAAAAGAATTAACATATGTTATGGCCCATTTTCATGAAATGAGAATACCTAGTTGGAAATGTACAGGCACATCCTCCCCCAAATATGCTAATACCACCTCTCTCCTTGTCAGCCTGCTTTACCAGGAAGGCAATCAGTTGTAAGATGAGTTTACATATTTGATTGTTTTAGTTCCTACTTTTGCTCTTACACTTTTCTTTTGTTTAGGATGAAGTTTATTTAGTAGCAGGAGAAAGGCGTTGCTTTGTACCTCTTAATATGATAGAGACCATTTTAGGATGTTTTTGGTTACAATTCTGCAAGCCATGGTTTGTAGAGAATGGTGGCAGCTTATGCTGGACTTAGGAGACTTTGCCATTATGAACTTTGGGAATCATAACGGCGACTTTTGTTGGAAACATTTAGTAAACGTGTGAGACAATGTACTGTGGCAGGCTCTTTGCTGGACACTAGCAGTTCATCAGCTGTCAGATTGAAGAGATCCCCACCCTCATGGAAAGAAGTCTTGTTTTTGGCCGTGTCTCCCCTACTAGATTGTAAGCACAGTAATGAATTAAACAACTGGATGGGAAATGTGCTAAGCATGAACCAAACAGGTGCTGATAGAGAGGTTTAAAGAGAAGGAAACTGGTAGGGGTGTCTATTTAAATATAGTGGTCATAATTATTAATATATAATTAGATTTAGATGCCCCTCCTGAGAGAATTCACCATGCCATGTCTTATGTTTTGAAAACCCCTTCCCCCAACAGCCCAGCTGCCATAGGAAACACAGCCGACTTGGGAAACAAGTGTTTCAGACACAAAGAGCAGCCTTGAGGTAGAGGGAGGTGGGACAGCATTTAGGCATATATGAGGGGCCAAAAGACTCCTAATGTAGAGGCCAGATTATGCAGGGCCAAGGACACCCCTGTAAGGAATTTGTATTTTATTGTTTTTGCCCCGGAAAGCCATCACAGGGTTTTAAGCAAAGAAAGAGATGTGACCTAATTTATGTTTTTTTTTTAAAAAAAAAGATTGATTCACCCCCTATAGAGCAATTGAGGTTGTTTTTGAGGATAAACG